>JASVEL010013276.1:0-298360 GCA_032618575.1 Nicotiana noctiflora
GATAAACAAGAAGAATCTACATCAAGTGTCAGCAATACGTCATCGTTGGCATCTTCGCTTATGACAAGAATTGTGTGAAATACGAAATTTGCGGTAGAAATTTTTGACGGGTCCGGATATTTTGAGATGTGGCAAGGCGAGGTTCTAGATGTCCCTTTTCAACAAGGGCTAGATCTGGCCATTGAAGAAAAGAGACCAGATGCTATTGGAGAAGAAGATTGGAGAATTATCAACCGTGTTGCTTGCGGTACCATTCGATCCTACCTTGTTAGAGAGCAAAAATATCCATACACAAAGGAAACTTCTGCTAGTAAATTATGGAAAGCACTGGAGGATAAATTTTTGAAGAAAAACAGTCAAAATAAATTGTACATGAAAAAGAGACTGTTTCATTTCACCTATGTTCCTGGTACAACGATGAATGAACATATCACCAGTTTCACTAAGTTGGTCACGGATTTGCAAAATATGGATACAACTTATGATGATGGTGACTTGGCCTTGATGTTGTTAGCGTCAGTTCCTGATGAGTACGAGCACCTTGAAACTACTCTACTCCATGGAAATGACGAAGTTTCTCTCAGAGAAGTTTGTTCGGCTTTGTACAGCTATGAACAAAGAAAGCGAGAAAAGCAGAAGGGCGGAGAAGGAGAAGCACTGTTCGTGAGGGGTCGTCCTCAAAATCAAACGAGGACAAGGAAAGGAAGATCTAAGTCAAGATCTAAACCCAGCAAAGATGAATGTGCCTTTTGTCGAGAAAAGGGGCACTGGAAGAAAGACTGTCCAAAGTTGAATAATAAGGCCAAACATAACAATGGAAAGGCCATTATGGATTCAAATGTAGCTGATTGTGATGATTCCGATTTCTCATTAGTTACAACGGAGCCGTCAACGTCAACAGACATATGGTTGATGGACTCGGCTTGTAGCTATCATATGTGTCCTAACAGGGATTGGTTTGTGGACTTTCAAGAAGGAGAATACGGAGTCGTCCAAACAGCGGATAACATCCCTCTTACCTCATATGAAATTGGTTCAATACGATTAAGGAACCATGATGGAATGATCGGAACATTAACAGATGTTCGATATGTACCGAGTTTGAAGAAAAATCTCATATCTTTGGGAGCCCTGGAATCAAAAGGGTTCAAAATTATTGCATAAAATGGAGTGATGAGAGTATGCTCCGGTGCACTAGTGGTAATGAAGTCCAATCGGAAGAACAATAACATGCACCGTTATCTCGGTAGTACAGTTATTGGGACAGCGACAGTGACGTCCAGTGATAACAAAGAGGCAGAAGCAACCAGGCTATGGCACATGCGCTTGGGACATGCTGGAGGAAAATCCTTGAAAACTCTATCAAATCAAGGATTGTTGAAAGGGGTAAAAGCTTGCAATTTGGAGTTTTGCGAGCATTGTGTCAAAGGGAAACAGACAAGGGTTAAATTTGGTACAACAATCCATAATACTAAAGGCATTTTGGATTATGTACACTCTGACGTTTGGGGTCCTTCCAAAACACCTTCATTGGGTGGGAAGCACTATTTTGTGACCTTTGTTGATGATTTTTCCCGAAGAGTATGGGTGTATGCAATGAAAAGCAAAGATGAAGTGCTGGGAATTTTTCTCAAATGGAAGACGATGGTGGAGAATCAAACAGGCAGGAGGATCAAGTGTATTCGCACAGACAATGGAGGTGAATACAAAAATGATCATTTCAATAAGGTCTGTGAAAATGATGGCATCGTCCAACACTTCACTGTGAGACATACACCATAACAGAATGGAGTGGCAGAACGCATGAACCGGGCCTTGTTGGAGAAGGTACGGTGTATGTTGTCCAATGCTTGCTTGGGCAAAGAATTTTGGCTGAGGCAATTACATATGCATGCCACCTCATTAATCGCTTACCATCTGCTGCTATTGATGGCAAGACACCATTTGAAAAATGGTATGGAAAGCTTGCTGTAGATTATGACTCTTTGCACGTATTTGGCTCAACTGCATATTATCATGTGACGGAGTCAAAATTGGATACAAGGGCAAAGAAGGCTATTTTTATGGGGATTACTTCTGGAGTCAAAGGACATCGCTTATGGTGTCCTATGAAAAAGAAAGTAATATTCAGTAGGGATGTTACCTTCAATGAATCTTCTATGGTAAACAAAGTTACAAATGAAGATACCAAACAAGATGATGGTGCTTCTAAGCAGGTGGAGTTTGAGGGAAAATTTATTTTTCCTACACAAGAAGCAGATGAGGAAACAAATGAAGATTATCCTCTGGGAGGAGAGCCAGTAGAGGAGATTCCAACTCAGGAACCTCAACAACAACTTGAATCAATAGCAACCAGCGGGCCAAAAAGGAAAGTAACGAAACCTGTTCGTCTCATAGAGACAGTTGCTTGTGCAACCGCAATTGCAGGCTGATGATGTTCCCACCACTTATAAAGATGCAGTCCAAAGTTCAGACGAAGATAAGTGGAGGATTGCCATGAATGATGAATTACAGTCCCTTCATCAGAATCATACATGGAGATTGGCCAATCTCCCGAAGGAAAGAAAGCAATTGGGTGCAAATGGGTATTTGCAAAGAAGGAAGGATTTCCTAACCAAGTAGATGTTCGCTACAAAGCAAGATTGGTGGCCAAAGGATATGATCAAAAGGAGGGAATTGATTACAATGAAGTATTTTCTCCAGTTGTAAAACATTCTTCCATTCGAATTATGTTGGCTTTGGTAGCACAATTGGATTTGGAACTAGTTCAGATGGATGTAAAAACTGCGTTTTTACATGGAAACTTGGAGGAGGAAATCTACATGACTCAGCCGGAAGGATTCAAAGTTGCTGGAAAGGAAAATATGGTTTGCAAACTTGAAAAATCGTTGTACGGGTTGAAACAATCTTCTAGACAATGGTACAAACGATTTGACAAGTTTATGTTGCAGCAAGGGTACAAGAGAAGCAAATATGATCATTGTGTGTATTTGCGCAAGCTTAAAAATGGTTCCTTTATATATCTTCTCCTATATGTTGATGATATGTTGATAGCTTCCAAGAATTCGAAAGAAATTGATAAGTTGAAGATTCAACTGAAGAAGGAGTTTGAGATGAAGGATCTGGGTGAGGCGAAGAAAATTCTTGGCATGGAGATAATAAGAGATAGACGTTCAAAGAAACTCTGTTTATCTCAGAAAGAATATTTGAAGAGAGTACTACAACGTTTTGGCATAGATGACAAGACTAAGCCAGTTAGTACTCCACTTGCTCCCCATTTTAAGCTAAGTACTAATATGTCACCATTGGATGAAGTTGAACAAGAGTATATGTCAAAGGTACCATACACAAATGATGTTGGTAGCTTGATGTATGCAATGGTCTGTATGAGACCTGACATTTCACAAGATGTTGGAGTTATTAGCAGATATATGCACAATCCAGGAAAGGAGCATTGGCAAGCTGTGAAGTGGATTCTACGGTATATTCATAATATTGTAGATGTCGGGTTAGTTTTTGAGCAGGAAGACAATCAGTCTGTAGTTGGATATTGTGACTCAGATTTTGCGGGTGATCTGGACAAACGAAGATCAACTACTGGTTATGTGTTTACTTTTGCAAAGGCACCAGTTAGTTGGAAGTCTACTTTGCAGTCAACGGTTGCTTTGTCTACAACAGAGGCAGAGTACATGGCTATTACAGAGGCTGTGAAGGAGGCAATTTGGCTTCAAGGATTGTTAAAGGAGCTTGGTGTTGAACAAAAAGGTATCACAATTTTTTGTGATAGTCAAAGTGCTATTCAATTAGCGAAGAACCAAGTTTATCACGCAAGGACAAAGCACATTGATGTTCGGTATCACTTCGTACGAGAAATCATAGTAGAAGGTGGAGTCACTGTGAAGAAAATTCAAACTACGGAGAATCCTGCTGATATGCTAACAAAGGCGGTGACTGCGATTAAGTTTCAACATTGTTTGGATTTGATCAACATTGTTGAACATTGAAGATTGAAGATGAAGACACAACCAAAATTTGTTATATAGAGAAAATTGAAGATGTGAAAGTTTTACCAAGGTGGAGATTTGTTGAATTTGGCAAAACACTTCTCCCACATCGGTGGGTAGAAGAGTTGGAGGGGATTTTTCCCATATAAATAAAGGCCTAATGTTTAGGATTTAAATACAACTCTCATTTGCCTTCTTATCTTCTTAAGGCATTTGTATCTTCTCTCTTTAGTATTATTTCACTTGTATTTTGGAGTGGAATAAAATATTGGTTGTGTCCGAGGAGTAGGCAAAATTAGCCGAACCTCATAAATTCTGGTGTTCTTTATATTGTTGCTTTATTGTCTTATCTATTATTTGGTGGCTGCCATAATTTTTGGTATAGTAGTTGTGACTCATTCACACTATATACATTTGGCTTCCGCAACACTACTATCCGTTTCATTGTCAATTAATATTACTTCATAGCTAATACTAGTTATCATTATTTAGTATACGATTGTGAGTCATTAGGACTATACTACAATCGTATTAGTGGCCCAACCGTCACTGACTATAATGGTATGATTGTGGTTGTGGTTGTTATTTACTCCTCACCTACAACAAATTCATAGCCCAATGTTATTATTGATATGCATATCCTAGGGCCGATTATTTCCTGCTCATTGAGCTATGTATAGGTTTCTGTGACAACCACATAAGTCCATAATAACACAATTTGATGCGTCCTAGTATGAACGTAACTTTTATGATAGTGCATAGCTCAATCATATTATGCAATTGGATTAGTTATTGGATTAACTAATATCGATTGATTAGTTTACGGTATAGGCCGGTTACTAAATTAGGTTAGACGCATCGGCCTAATGACTACAGATTAGGTGACCGTCTATGCTATCATCCTTAGTATAGTTTTCTTTATAACCGTGAGTTTTGTTCCAAATTTAGGGATTTGAGCCCAAATGTTGGCTAAAGCAAAAACGCTCAACTCAAGGATTGGAGCCCTAATATTGGCTAAAGGAAAGCGCTCAACTCAGGGATGGTCCAATGGACTTATGTGGTTGTCGTATGCCATTGCGATATTATAGTCACTAGGAATTCACGTGATTTCACGTAATACGATATGAATATAACATTAGTAGGAACTTCCGTTTACATTAATATTTAACTCTGATTGTACCCTATTGTATAGCCCTTATATCCCAATAGTAAACGTCTATTAATGACGTTTAGGGACATACAGCGTCGAGCTTGTTTATCCCTAAGTCCACGATATTCCCATAAATACGTTTATTACCATGTTTATTGTGGAACCATAGGCTAAATAGTTCCCCCAGTACATGTTATTTCAACCACGTAATGTCATAGGATTTACCGCTAACACTAGTTATCATTAAGATATAAATGACATAATATACGGTTATCCATATGAGGTCTATTACTAGGACAAATTAAAATCCGCATACTCATCTACTAATATTAATGTCAATTGACTAATATCATATTATGATGAGGGTATCAAGGTGAATAATTACAGGTAAATTATAAGCATAAAGATTGATAGTACGATTGATATATGAAATTATATTTATTCACGGTCAATTGAACAATTATAGTTATTAAAGGATAATACTATAATAAGTAATATCCATACGTTGAAGTGCCTAAACTTATGTTAATACCATTGGTCAATAATTTGATACTATATCTAAAACTGGTTGTACAATCGTATTCATAAAATATATACGACCTATAATCGGCCTGTTTGTCAATACATTCATATGATTACCAGAGAATCATGGTTTGTATAATAGTTATATATAGTGTGATAACTTATTATATATATTATTTACATATGTATTTAGCTTGACTAAAACTGTTAAATTTTCATTAGATGGCTATATGAAGAAATCATAGAGATTACTTATGTGGTACTAATTTGACTGGATATCGTGGTTGATATCCACGATATGATTACTACATTCAACTAAACCATTATGATTCTTTGTTGTCAGCATTGGCGTTTAACTGATCTGAAATACCTTAGTATGGCACATATTTATACGAATTTAAATAGCCACATATATTAAATTCCTAAAACATTAATATTTATTAGTCCACACTGATTAACAAATGTAATAATAGTTCATATTCACCACATAACCGTATTTAGATGAATATGATTGCATTATGTATATGCGTATAAATAATATGTTATCCTATGACGGGGATATTAGTAAATCCCCGTATAATCATACAGTCCTATTAGTCCTATAAGTCCTAATAAAGATAGTATAATCTAATGGTAAATATGATATCGTATTAGTCCATTATCATGCATAAACAATGAAATATTGTGGTTATGTATTCATATTAATAGTTTATAGTCATTCAATTATAATACTGATATAATTGGGTATGTCCATCTAAAACTAATTACCACTAAAACTATATACATCAAGAAGTGGAGAACTTCCGTGTCCTAGTACGGGATGATATATTAGTTGCATATCACATCATATTCGCTACGTTGTAGAATAAACGTATATTGGTAAACATAGGTGATTTCCGTCTAATTACTAGGTATTTTATGACCCTAGTAATTTTATTTATCACCAATGATATCTAATAGGTTATCCTAACATGGACTTATATAGGGCCCAATTAATTTCCACATACGTCTAATAATTTTATGATATTGATATAACCATTTAGGTATATAAATGCCCTATGTTCATGTAGTTCCTAATATATACGTGACAAATTGGGCCCTATCTATGTTGTTACCCCTGAGATTATAATTATTTTATCACCAACATTGGAGTGATATTACTTTGTAAATATTCCATACAACCACGTTTATGATCATACAACAACAACAACAACAACAACCCAGTATAATCCCACTTAGTGGGGTCTGGGGAGGGTAGTATGTACGCAGACCTTACCCCTACCCTGGGGTAGAGAGGCTGTTTCCAAATAGACCTCCAGCATCCTTCCCTCCAAGAACTTCCCACCTTGCTCTTGGGGAGACTCGAACTCACAACCTCTCGGTTGGAAGTGGGGGTTGCTTACCATCAGAGCAACCCCTCTTGTCAACCACGTTTATGAGATGAATATACATAAGTTATATTCATCTCATATCATTACGTTTTAGTAGTCCTTGGTCTGGAATAAATGAGATTGGTATGGCAAGAAATTCCAATGATTATATCATATCATACACTATGATTTCATTCATATAATAGGCCAATCTTTCATTCATATATGAGGCCAATCTGTCATATATAATTTATACGATAAATGGTTCATTGCTAATTACATAGAACTAAGCAGGACCTATATAACGAGGTCCTTGGGTCTCCTTATATGGTCTTGTGCAATCCTCACCTCATAAGCTAGCTTTTGGGATAGAGTTATGCTCAAGGTCCATTTATCACCGAATGTTTAAAGCAAAACACATATTAATATTAGATATTCAATTGTCAGTTGATCATATATCCATAACACCTGTCCTTGTTTATGTGACATACGGACTATGAACGACTATAAATCGTGTATGAATGAAAATTATATGTGAATATTAAACGGAATAATTTAATTTTATTTTTAAACATAGTATGGAAATAGGATTGAACATATTATTATGATACGCAATTGTCACGACCCGGATTTTCACTATCGGGTTCGTGATGGCACCTACTCGTGGTAGCTAGGCAAGCCAATTTACTCACCATCTTTCCATTAATAAAACTCATCCTAATGTCAAATTAATAACAAGAATAATAATAATAACATAAACTGCGGAAGTCAACTTTCATAAATCTGAATATAAGTGTGAAATACTCAACATAAATCCTCTATCCAAGTGGAGTCACAAACTCACGAACTACTAAGAATAACTACACATAATGGTCTAAAAGAAATATAATAACCGTCTAGCTATCTCGAAACAATGAGACTACGACAATAATGAAAAATATAGGAAGAGATGCCGGGCCTGCGGACGTCTGCAAGCTACCTCGGTCTCGAGAGTATGACAATCCTGCTAATGAAACTACTGCTGCTAAAAACCTGGACCTGTGCAAAAACGCACAGAAATGTAATATCAGCACAATCCAACCCCATGTGCTGGTAAGTGCCTGGCCTATCCGGCGAAGTAGTGACAAGCTTAGGGCCAGACACTCTCATAAACCTGTAGTTCTATATACATATGTACTACAAAATAACAGAAATACTGAGCAACACAAATAGAAAGGGAGGGAACATGCTAGGGGAGCATAATCGAATATACACAATTAATCAGTAAGGTAAAAACAAGTGCAACAAAACAGTTATCACAAAATAAGAAATTAATAGTTGCACGGCATCACCCTTCGTGTTTTTACTCCCATCCTCACCAAATAATCAAATAAAAGTGCACGGCATCACCCTTCGTGCTTTACTCTCATCCTCACCAAATAATCAAATAAAAGTGCACGGCATCACCCTTTGTGCTTTTACTCTCATCCTCACCAAATAAGCAAATAAAAGTACACGGCATCACCCTTCGTGCTTTTACTATCATCCTCACCAAATAAGCAAATAAAAGTGCATGGCATCACCCTTGGTGCTTTTACTCTCATCCTCACATTCTTAGCACGGCATGATCCTTCGTGCATGATTTAATTAACAATGGCACAGAATGTTCCTTCGTGCATAAATAGTTAAACATGGCACGGAATGATCCTTCGTGCATAAATAGTAAAACATGGCACGAAATTATCCTTCGTGCGAACATAATTAAAAATGGCACGGCATCACCCTTCGTGCTTTATCAATCTTCCTCACCCAAACAATAGTCACAATCAACGAGCAAGAAGAATGAGATAAACAACAAGTACCATCCCGGCAAGGGAGTAACAACAGTCATAACAATATCCCGACAAGGGAACAATAACAACAACACAACGAGATCCCGGCAAGGGAACAATAACACAACATTCACGACCTGGCAAGGGCTCAATAATATAACTTAGGAAAGATTCACATTAGCTCACAACATGTATCAACAAATGACTCACGGTCATGCTAGACTCCGGTGTATAGATGCTCGTCACCACGCCTATACACCGCACTCGATCATTTAGCAATTAGCAAGTTATTATACTCTACTCATATTCCTTCAAGTTAGGATAGATCAAACACTTACCTTGATGGTTTATAGTCCACTTAACCCTCAAGCAGTGCTTTTCCTTTCGAATTTGGCTCCAAATCAATCGTATCTATACACAATTTATTTAATATCATCAATTCTACTCAACAAACCAGCCCAATTGCCTAATTAAAGTATTTTTAATATGCTGTCCAAAAATTATAATACCAACCCCGGGCCCGCTTAAAATTTTCGAAAATCATACCAATGGATTCCTCGTCTCTCTATGAGTCCGTACATATAAAGAACACCCAAATTGGAGTCTCTTTGAACACTCAAATCGACCCTGACTCTCTTTGAACCCTCAAATCGACCCCTAAAGGTCTCATAATTTCAGGCCCCAAAATCCTATTTTTCTATTGTTTTCATGAATTAAAGAATGGGATTGTGATTTATAATCACCCATAAATGATTTTGAATAATTAAATCACTTACCTCTGTGATACCCACTGATTTTTTATCTTAAAAATCACCTCAGAAGCTTCTTCCCTTTCAAAAATTGGAAGAAAGCTCGACCTGCTCATTATAGGTATGCTGTTTACACGTTTTACAGCTCCCAATGGATTTCTTGTGAAATTCTAATGAATTTAGGCTTTTGAATCACTCAATTTGACATTATAATGAAGGAGATATGTGAGTTTTAAGATTTGCAAATAGGGCAGGTTTTTAATACGACGTAAGGGGCAATTTCGTCATTAAACTGAAAATCTGGGCAACCTTAGTAAAATGGCCATAAAATCCTCATACGATGTCCAAATTCGAAGATTTGTTTTGCTACGGGTCTGTAATTATACATAACTAATTCTTCATTCAAAACATTAATCGGAGCGTATTTGTTCAATATGATATCATTTACGCTTGAACAAACGATGTCGAAGCATAAGAAAAACGAGCACAACGCAACCCAAACCTATCCTAAACATGTCAAAAGACGTCCTTTTTGACCAAATTTTACAGGAAGCGCTTAAACAATATATAAGACTTGTACCGAGCATCGGAACCAAAATACGAGCCCGATACCATGGTCTTTTAATCAATTTTCATTTTTATTTTCCTTGATAATTTCAAAAAAACAATTTAACAGAAAAATTCTTTTACTCAGGTTCTAGACCTAGGATTTCGACTTCGGGCACATGCCCGAGTCCCATATTTTTCTACGGACCTTCTGGGACAGTCCGATCTGGGGTCCGGGTCCGTTTACCAAATATATTGACCAAAGTCAACTATTATCATATTAATACCAAAATTCTTCAATATTTTCACAGAATTCACATATTTCCACATAAAAATTTTCCGACAATGTGCCCGGACTGTTCACACAAATCGAGGCAATATAATGAGGTTTTCAAGGTCTCGGAAGCATGGAATAGATGAGGAAATCAAGTGATGACCCTTTGGGTCGTCACATCCTCTACCTCTAAAATAACCGTTCGTCCTCGAACGGACAAAAGAAGGAAGTACCTTAGTCGGGGAACAAATGTGGATAACGGCTCCGGAGTGGCTCCTTCAGTCCAAGTGCAATATAATCATAACATTCACTGCAGCGTGCAGCCCAACCTATACTCAATCATAACATACACTGCGGCATGCAGCCCGATCCATACTCAATCATAACATTCGCAGCGGCGTGCAGCCCGATCCATACTCAATCCACCGTATGCATATGAGTCACGTATTGATTCAATTAATTTTCCAGTTTCCAATTTGTTAAGAAGAATATTTTAGATATTTAACTTCAGGAAAATGACTTAGCATTTCATAACGGTGGTTAAGCACAAGACTGAGATCAATGATTATACAGAGCATGCTATCACAATGATATTCATCCTCAGAGGATGCTACAGATTGGCACAAGGCCCCAGACACGACAATAAGCCTAGATATATTTAACACAGGGTGCGTATCAATCGCTAATATAGAAATATTCTTGTTCAGGATAGACCAAGTCACAATCTGCTGTCATAAACAATCCTTCACCTGCCATGGGATACGAGTCACGCCCTTCATAGGCGACACCGGGAGCTTACCTGCTCACCAACCACGAAATCAACATCTCGGACCTTACGGTTTGCATAACGCTTCTACCTAGACTGAGCCGGACGCAGCCTCTCGAGTGAATAAGAGATTGCTACTGGAATGAAATGCAGTGACTTGGTCAACCTATCAATAATGACCCAAATAGTATCAAACTTCTTCCGAGTCAACGGAAGTCCAGTGACGGAATCCATTGAAATCCACTCCCAATTCCACCAGGGAAGCTCAATTCTCTGAAACATACCACCAGGCCTTTGACGTTCCTATTTTACTTGCTGACAATTCAAACACCTAGCGACATACGCAATAATGTCCTTTTTCATCCTACGCCACCTATAATGCTGCCGCAAGTCCTGATACATCTTTACGGCGCCCCGGTGAATAAAATACTGAGAACTATGGGCCTCCGCTAAGATCAACTCTCGAATCCTATCAACATTAGGCACGCAAACGCACCCCTGCAATCTCAACACTTCGTCATCACCTGAGGTTACCTTCGTAGCACTTCCTCGCTGCATCCTATCTCTCAGGACACACAAATAGGGATCATCGAACTGCCGTTCACGGATATGCTCCAATAGAGAAGAACGAGCAACCGTGTAAGTCAACACTCTGCTAGGCTCAAAAATATCTAATTTCATAAATCGGTTGGCTAAGGCCTGAACATCTAAGCAAGCGGTCTCTGGCTGACTGGAATGTAAGCAAGACTACCCATGCTGGCAGACTTTCTACTCAACGCATCAGCCACCACATTGGCCTTACCTGGGTGATATAAGATAGTAACGTCAAAACTTTTAGCAACTCTAGCCATCTCCTCTGCCGCACATTAAACTCTTTTTGCTTGAACAAGTACTGAAGACTCTTGTGATCCGTGTATACCTCACACGCCACACCATCTAAATAATGCCTCCAAAATTTTCAAGGCATGAACAACCGCTGCCAACTCTAGGTCATGAACCGGATAATTCTTCTCATGGATTTTTAACTGCCACGAAGCATAGGCAAGGACCTTGCCATCCTGTATCAACACTACACCAAGCCCAATACGGGAAGCATCACAATAGGCTGTATAGGGTCCCAAACCTGTGGGCAAACCCATACCAATACCATGGTCAAGGCTGTCTTGATCTTCTAAAAGCTCACATAACATTCATCTGCCCATTCGAACTGGACATCTTTATGGATCAATCTGTTCATCGGGGTTGCAATAGATGAAAACCCCTCCACAAACTGCCAATAATAATCTGTTAATTCTAAGAAACTCTGGATCTTTGTGGCTGATGTTAGTCTAGGCCAGTCCTTGACTGCCTCCATCTTCCTTGGATCAACTTGTATACCTTCCGCCGTTACAACATGACCCAGGAATGCAATGTTACTTAACCAGAACTCACACTTTGGAAATATTTGCATATAGCTGACTATTTTTCAGAGTCTGGAGAGCTACTCTAAGATGTTGCGCATGCTCCTTCTGACTGTGGGAGTATATCAATACGTCATCAATAGAGACTATCACGAACAAGTCTAAATAAGGCATGAACACCTCATACGTATGCACGTGACCATGACTCTAGCAATAAAAGTTGTCCCTAATTTACAACATTGCCAATTAACCGTGTGTTATCAAATACCTTATTCTAAAACTCCCACTTTACTTATAATGAGCTATGGAGACCTCATGATTGCTTTCCCGAATTAATGAGTCATATTTATCCTCACCTGGGTGCTCATCTCAAAGGCTAAAACTCAACGGTTACAAAATAGAAATGGCTAAATATGAATAGAAACTATACAAGAATTGTCAAATAATCTTAACGGGCATGACTCTTATTTAAAATGTAATACAAAAATATTAATTTCATAAAAGGGGAATTTTAAACACATAAACTCTTACCACAAGGACCTTGTCCTCATATGATATCCACCGCAGCTTGAAGCTCGGTTTAAAAATATTTCACATTATGCAATAATTTGAGGATATCATCCTCAACTCTGAATCACAAGTACTTGCATATTGTACCATCTGAAAATTTTCATTTCCTTCCTTTCTTCCTTTCAATAATTGTCCGTCGAAGAAAATCACTATATAAAATGAACCCTCATACTGATAGGACATACAATTAACGATTGCAATTAGTTATTCCAAGAATTATATCAAAACCCACTATAATAAATAATATAAAGTCACTCTTAGCCTCATGGATATTTTAGTGACTAACACCTAATAATAGGGATATCTATCCTCATGTAATATCCCAACGTGAGTATTTTCATAAGCAGATTTGATGATTACGATGCTCTCTCATGAGTGGAGCATATTAAGAGGACTCGCCTAAATTTTTCAAAAACCAATCAAATTAAGGAAAAATATCCTTTTTATAACTATCAAAATTGTGCATGTGATTGATGTGCCGGAGCAATTCGGCACATTTACATACTACTTGCTCTTATATTGGCTTGTTTTATTGCAAAATATAGTCTATACTTATGTGATTTTATGGTTTTACAGATAAAGAGGAAGAAAAGACCAAGGACACAAAAATGAAAGCAAAAAGACAAGAAAAGGGCAAAGTTGTGCAAAAAGGCAAATCTGTGGACCAACATGCGGCCGCAGAACGCATATGCGGACCGCATAATTGCATACCAAATCGCAAAGCTAAACAGAGGATTGAGCTAAAAACTACGTCAAGAATGCGACGTATTCTGCGATCGCACAATGAACATGCGATCCGAACTTCTGCCACAAAATGAACACGAAGGAAACCTAAGAGTCTACTATGCGGTACCATCTGTGGTCGCACAATCCTTATGCGGACCGCAGAATGGTAATGCGATGAGCGAATGAACAACTAGGGTTTTTATCTGCGACGCCGCCTCTCAAGATGCGAACCGCAGACCTGTTATGCGACAGATCTGTGGTCGCATAGTTGACCTGGAAGGGTAAACTTGTCCGCTTTTTATCCGAAATTGGTCCCTCTATAAATAGCTTTTTAGAATCTTGTGTAAGGGTATCTTGTGCAGACTTTATACTACACGCCAAGACTTTATTACTTCATCTTTTTGGAAGCTTTTGGTTGAAGATTCTCTTACTTTGTAAGCATTTATGACATTTATTACACCTTGTATTTTGTGTTTTAGCATGTGTGGCTAAACTTAAATACTAAGGTTGTGAACCCTAAATGGGTGTTATGTAAATGGGTGTTTAACATTGAATATATGCATAATGGTTGTTTGATATTTCTTTACTTCTTATTCTTCATTTATTGTTGGTGGTTGCAAACATTAACTAAAGCCATTTAAGTCTTACCTTGTTTGGGAAAGTGGGTTAGATTTTGGAAGAAGTAAAGAACAAAAACTCGAGGCCTTACACCTTGTTTAATAGAATCGCTTAGGGATAAGTGGGTTTTATTTTGCATCTATTGATTGTTATACATTGTGACTCTTAGACTTTTGGGAAAAATCAAGAGAGGAAATACTATTCAAGTATTGGGAAATATTGGGTAGTTGCATAGAAATCAATTGCATATCAATAATCAACCATTATAAATATATCATATTAACACCGATAGCATTACACTACATTTATGGGAACACAACCTTGGTTTAATCAACTTTATTAATTACTTCATCAAGCATTCACATTAGTTAATACTCTAAAACAATTTTCACTCATACTACTACTTCTACACCATTTCTATGTTACTCCTAACAGAATAGATTTAAGATTCTAGTCGGGTAACACACTAATTCAAGTAATCATTTCACACCTATTCCCTGTGGGATTCGACCCCAACCTAGTTGGGTTACTATATTTGACACCGACCGCCTTACATTAATTATAAAAGTATAATTTGAGCGTATCAAATTTTGGCGCCGTTGCCGGGGAATACGATTTTGAAATTACTCATTAGTGTGTACTTTACTTGATATCTAATTCTATTCTATTACACTTTGCTTGCTTTGCTTGGTGTAATAGGTTACAATGTCTGACTACGAGGATGAAGGGGAACATAATCCTTTTGCGGATATCGATGAATATATCGATGACACAAATGCAATTGTACCCCCTGCTGTCGGTGCCTCAACGTTTAAGGTGGATCATGGTCTAATCCTCATGCTCAAAGCGGAAGGGTTTTTCAGGAATTCCACCGATGACGACCCAACTCAACATTTAAGGAATTTTCTAGGAGAGTGCGCTATGCACAAACAAACCAATGTATCGGAAGATGCTTTAAGGTTGAGAGTCTTCAAGTACTCATTGGCCGATAATGCTAGAAGGTGGCTTCAAAACTTGCCACCCAATTCAATCCGATCATGCCCCGAACTTGTCCGGGCATTTCTAGCAAAATGGTTCCCACAAAGCAAGAAATCTGAGCTTAGAGATAAAATCTTTTTCTTTAAGCAACAACAAGGGGAGCATTTACATGAGGCGTGGGATCGCTTTAAACTATGTTTGGTGAGGTCGCCAAATCATGGATTCCCTGATTCAATCTTGCTTGAGAAGTTTTACACGGGTCTTGATCCCATGAACCAAGCCATTGCAAAGAATGTGGCGGACGAATCTTTTATGGATAAGTCTTTTGCTAGAGTAACTCAAATCCTCGACAAGATGGCCAAACATAATCAAGCATGGCATTCTGAGGATACATCCGGTGGAATAGCTTATGGGTCTCCTTCTTTGACAAATTTGATAAAGGAAAACCAAGAGAGAGACCAAATCATTGCGGGCTTGGCCACTAATGTTAATGTGTTAACCAAGATGTTTACAGAAAATCAAACGAAGAAGGTCAACGTCGTAGAGGATATGCCGTCCATTCCGAATGAAGATTTTGAAGGGGCTAATTACATCAACAACCCCCAAGGAGGGCACCAAAGGCAATACTATCAAGGTCAAGGAGGACAAAACCAATGGAGGCCAAACCCGCAAGGGCAAGGCAACCAACAATGGAGGAATGACCAAGGTAGTTCACAACAAAGAAATTGGGGCAACAACAACAACAACTTTTCTAACCGGAGTGAAAATCCTTATGTTCCTCCAAAAGGACAACATTCGAACCAAGGGTCCTCAAATGCTTCAAAATTGGAAGCTATGCTAGAGAGAGTGCTACAAAATCAAGAAAAGTCCGATGCTTCAATGAGGAACATGGCCGGGGTCGTTGACTCTCATACCGCTTCCATCCAACAATTGGAAATGCAAATGAGAGACCTCTCCAAGGAGCAAAACCCCAAGCAAAAAGGAACACTACCTAGTAACACGATTGCAAACCCAAGAGGTAGTGGAAGTGGTCCAACCTCTCACGTCATGGCAATCACCACTAGGAGTGGAAAAGTGCTACTTGGAGAGAATGAACACATAGTTGAAGATGTGGAGACCAAGCAAACGGTTGAGGTTGAAGAAAAAGAGGTTATTGAAGTTGAAAAACAAAAGGTTGTTATGGTTGATGAACCAAAGGTTGTTGAAGTTGAAAGAATTTCGGAAAAAGCTAAAACACCACAAGAAGATCGAGAAGAGGAAAAGGAAAAGGGAGAAGAGTCATCAAAACCTCTTCCACCTATTCCTAGACCTCGTCCTCCGTTCCTTCAAAGGCTAGCAAGAAGGATTGATGATAGCAAGCTTGAAAAGTTCTACGATATTCTCAAACAATTGACGGTGAACATTCCTTTGGTAGAAGCTTTTCAAGAAATGCCGAGGTTCGCTAAGTACTAGAAAGATTTGATCAATAAAAAGAAGACCTCAAAGGATGAGGTGGTAAGCATGACTCACCGGGTAAGCTCTATCATTGCTACGACTCCTGTCCAAAAGAAAGAGGACCCGGGAGCTTTACTATACCTTGTACCATTGGGGCACGTGAATTTGCAAGGGCCCTATGTGACAATGGAGCTAGCATCAACTTAATTCCACTTGCCATCTATAAGCAAGCGGGATTGGGTATGCCTAGACATACAAGCATGAGATTGCAAATGGCCGATCGTTCCATCAAGCGACCGGTGGGAATTGTGGATTATGTACTAGTGAAAGTGGGGAAATTTCATTTGCCCGCGGACTTTATGATTCTTGATTGTGCTGTGGATAAAGAGATCCCTATTATTTTGGGGAGACCATTCTTAGCTACGGGCCGAGCACTCATGGATTCTGAGAGAAATGAGATAAAATTCCAGGTGAATGATGAAGAGGTCACTTTTCAAGCTAGCAAGGGCATGAAGTTGCCCCACGAATATGAGAGCATTTCTATGATAGAAGCGGTTGATGAGGTAGAGGATGCCGTGGAATTGAAAATGGAGGAACAATGCCTTGGTGAGGCATTGGCGGCGATCTTAGTGAATTTTGATGGGGAAAACATGGATGGGTACATAGAATCGGTGAATGCATTGGAGGGTCTTGGATCCTACACTTACACGCCGGTAAAGCTCTCTCTTGACTTAGAGAATAGATCTACTCCCCCCGCCAAGCAATCAATCATTGAGCCACCACAACTAGAGCTCAAACCACTCCCTCCGAACTTGAGGTATAAATTTCTTGGCTCTAATGATACTCTACCTGTAATTGTGTCTTCTTTGTTGAATGCTGTGTAGGTAGAGCAATTATTGGAAGTCTTAAGGGAGCACATTCAAGCAATTGGGTGGACAATCGCCGACATCCGTGGCATTCCTGCGGGTATTTTTGAACACAAAATCCAATTGGAAAATGACACCAAGCGAAGTGTGGAGCATCAAAGGCGACTAAATCCTTCAATGCAAGAGGTGGTGAAAAAGGAAATTATCAAGTGGATATAGGCCGGAGTTGTTTACCTAATCGCCGATAGTTCCTGGGTGAGCCCAGTACAATGTGTACCAAAGAAGGGGGGCATAACTGTGATCGAAAATGAAAAAAATGAGCTCATCCCTACAAGAACGATGACCGGGTGGAGAGTGTGCATGGATTATCGGAAACTCAATAGTGCAACTTGCAAGGATCATTTCCCTATGCCTTTTATTGATCAAATGCTTGATCGGCTAGCGGGAAGGTCCTTCTATTGCGTTCTTGACGGATACTCCGGCTACAACCAATCAATATTGCATTGGAAGATCAAGAGAAAACGACATTCACTTGTCCTTATGGGACATTTGCTTTTAGCCGGATGCCATTTGGGTTGTGTAATACTCCGGCGACCTTTCAAAGATGCATGATGTCGATATTCTCTGATATGGTGGAAGATTTTCTAGAGGTCTTCATGGATGACTTCTCAGTTGTCGGTGATTCCTTTGAGCATTGTCTTGCAAATCTTAGACAAGTGCTCAAGAGATGCGAAGAGACGAATCTTATGCTCAATTGGAAAAAATGCCAGTTCATGGTGGATGAAGGTATTGTGTTGGGGCACAAATTTCTAAACATGGCATTGAGGTTGATCGTGCAAAGATAGAAATCATTTCTAAACTTCCTCCACCCAATTCAGTGAAAGGTGTTCGAAGCTTCCTAGGCCACGCCGGATTCTATCGGAGATTCATCAAGGATTTCTCCAAGATTGCACACCCAATATGCAAGCTTCTTGAGAAGGATGCAAAATTCGTGTTTGATGACAAGTGCCTCAAAGCATTTGAGGAATTGACGTTGAGGCTCACCACGGCACCCATTATTGTCACTACCGATCGGACTCTTCCTTTTAAACTCATGTGTGACGCTAATGGTGTAGCAATTGGAGAAATGCTAGGTCAACGCTACAATAAGATACTCCATCCGGTCTATTATGCAAGCAAAACTCTCAATGGGGCGCAAATGAATTACACTGTCACCGAGCAAGAGCTTCTTGCCATTGTGTATGCTTTTGAAAAATTTCGGGTCTATTTGTTGGGGTCCAAGGTAGTGGTCTACACAGATCATGAGACTCTTCGATATCTCATGGCAAAGAAAGATGCAAAGCCTCAACTAATTAGGTGGGTTCTCTTGTTGCATGAATTTGACTTTGAAGTCAAAGATCGCAAAGGTACACAAAACCAAGTTGCAGACCACTTATCAAGGCTTGAGGAAGTAGGGAGACCTAAAGAAGAGCTTGACATAGATGATGCTTTCTCTGATGAGCATATCTTGGCACTTTCCAACACCTTTGCTCCTTGGTATGACGACATTGCAAATTACTTGGTGAGCGATGTCATTTCGGAAGGGTTAGAACCTCATCAAAAGAAAAAGTTCTTGAGGGATTGTCGGCAATACTATTGGGAGGAGCCCTATTTTTTTCAAGTGTGTGCTGACTACATCATCCGGAGGTGCGTACCAGATGAAGAAATTATGCCAATCCTCAAGGCATGTCATGACTCACCAGTTGGAGGCCATCATGGAGGCAATAGGTCGGCGGCCAAGATTCTTGAGTGTGGTTACTACTGGCCTTCCATCTATCATGACGCAAACCAATTTACAAAAGCTTGTGAGCAGTGTCAACGGCAAGGTTCAATCTCCAAAAGGCATGAAATGCCAATGCAATATGTGATGGAGATAGAAATCTTTGATGTGTGGGGGACTAATTTCATGGGCCCCTTTGTGAGTTCCTATCGAATGAAGTACATTTTGGTGGCCGTGGACTACGTCTCAAAATGGGTTGAAGCCATTTCCTTACCAAACAATGGGGCGAGGAGTGTGACTGCCTTTTTGAAGAAGAACATATTCACTCGGTTTGGCACTCCTAGAGCCATTCTTAGTGATGGTGGATCACACTTCTGCAACAAAGCATTTGCAGGGCTACTTGAGAAGTATGGGGTGAAACACAAGGTGGCTACACCATATCATCCGCAGTCAAGTGGTCAAGTGGAGGTCTCAAACCGGTAGATCAAGAATATCCTATCCAAGACTGTGAATGCCAATAGGACTGACTGGTCCAAAAGATTAGATGATGCATTGTGGGCTTACCGCACGGCCTTCAAAACTCCTATTGGCACTTCTCCTTACCGTCTCATTTTTGGGAAGGCATGTCATCTACCAGTTGAGCTAGAGCACAAGGCCATGTGGGCACTGAAGAAGCTTAATCTAGAATGGGTTGAAGGTGCAAACTTGAGGCTAATGCAATTAAATGAACTGGAAGAATTCCAATTACATGCCTATGAGAGCGCAGCTGTATACAAGGAGCGGATGAAGTTTGTCTATGATAAAAAGATCCTGAAAAGAGAGTTCAAGATGGGTGACCTGGTCTTACTCTTCAACTCAAGGTTGAAATTGTTTCTGGGCAAATTGAAATCAAAATGGTCGGGCCCCTTCAAAGTGGTGAATGTCTCCCCATGTGGAGCGGTGGAATTGGAAACGACTGACGGATCCCGGACATTTAGAGTGAATGGACATCGCATCAAACATTAATTGGGTATTGATGGTGAAAGGAATGTAGTAGAGCAGCTGACTCTTAAGGATAGTCCTTGCCCATCCAAAGGATGAAATTAGAGTAATCAGTCTCGTCGTGCCGCGACGTTAAATCAAGCGCTGCATGGGAGGCAACCCATGGGTGGTAACACCGTCTTTAATTTTTGCATTTTCTCTATTCATTTGTTTTCTTAAAATCTGTTGAAGTGTAGGAAACCCAAAAGGTTTTGGTATTTGGTGGATGTGCCCATGCGGTAGAAATGCGGTAGAAATGCAGCCGCATAATAGCTTTGCGGTCCGCAGATCTACCGCAGACTTAAACAGAGAATCCATTAAATTGGAAGCTAAAATGCGTCCATTCTGCGGTCCGTATGTTAGTTCTGGGACCGCAAATTGGATCGCAAATTGACTCTAAAGAAAGTCCAAGATCGCGCCAAAGTGCGACCATTATGCGGTCCGCATGTTAGATCTGCGACCGCATATTGGTCCGCAAAATGGCCATCGCAAATTTGCTTTATCCCCCAGGTACGTTCGTATTACTCTTCAGTACATAACAAAAAAAAAACAAAAAAAAGGGGGGGAGAGAAAAACAAAAAAAAAAGAGAGAAGAGAGGCAAGATCGAACCTGCACAACAGGAGAGTCACCCCGTTCCCCACTAGCATTATCACCCTGCATCTGGTATGTGTTACTGTTCCCTCCATCTCCGTCTTTTTAATTTTTGAGGGAAAATTTTTGGGGACTTGTCGTTGGCTTAATTGCATGGCTAGAATAGTAGTGATTTGGATATAAGCATACTGTGGGGTAGGAATTGGTAGAAGAATGGACACCCATGGATGAAAAATAGAACTATTGCATTGAAATGCTTGGTTTTGCGGGTCCGCATGTCTAAAATGCGGACCGCACTTTCGTCGCAGACCTAACCCTAGGTCATCTGGGGACGATAACATCTGCGGTCACTATGCGATCGCATTCTTGCTTTGCAGTCCGCAAAGTGACCGCATAATTGTCATCTGGGCAGCCCTTTTTAGTGGCTAAATGTGCGATGGAGTATGCGGCCGCAGAATTGATCTGCGGTCCGCAAACTCACCGCAAAGTGAAACAGAGAACTAGGCAATTTTGGCTTTATAAAAGTTCATTTTGCGATATGTATGCGGTCCGCATAACGGTAATGCGACTGCATATATCATCGCAGATTGTCACTGATCATAAGCAAGAATATTTACGATGACTGTGCGGTCTGCAAAATGGTTCTGCGATCGCCTAGTGCATCGCATATTTGTTCTCTTTCTTTAATTTTTCCTATCTTCTACCCTAGTATCTGTACTAACAGTACTTCCTTTGCAGACATGGCTCCCGGGCACAAACGACTTGCATCCAAGCCTCCTGCGGCTAAAAGACAACGAGTGGACCCGCCACAAGAATCAAGTACCCAACCTGAGGAAGCAGATATCCGGCCTGGGGTTAACATACATGCTGAAGCACAGAGAAAGCAAGCTGCTAAAGGCATTGCATATCATCTCTACTGGGGCATTGAGGGCTCAAGGGAGAAGTACAAAGCTGGGCTTGAATGGAGAAAACTCCTCCCGGAGAAACAATTGAGCCTCAATGGGCTTAAGGACAAGTACCCGCACATCCTTGCAAACCTTAAGCGGAGAAAATGGATGGGTTTCACCAAACCTCCGGCCAAATACAATGAGTCAATCGTTCGGGAGTTCTATGCCAACTATGGAGTTTCCCGAACCAAGCATCACAAGAGACAAAAGATGTACCTCGACAAGGTAGACGTTCGGGTATTCCCAGTCAAATGCAGCGCAAAAGCCATAAACCGGATGTTTGTCCCAGACTGGGACGAGGACACCTCCACATCAGAGTACAAAGCTAAATTTGCTAACAGGGAGGGTGAAAGGAGCTGGATTGCCTCCGTCATAGCAATTGGGACCCCTGCATGGATACAACCAGGGCGAAAAATTTATAAGGAGAGCTTCTCACGGGAAGGGAGATACTGGCTTGCATTTCTTGCATCCAGACTGATCCCAACGAATCATGAGATAGACATTGCCATTGAGAAGGCCCTCCTCATTGCTTGTATCATACAGGGTATCAAAGTGAATGTGGGGGAGATTATTTTCCAAGAGATGGGGCGACGAGAAATGCAAGATTGCACTTCTCTCCCATTTCCGTCCTTGATCGCTGCCTTATGCCATGAGGCTCAAGTTCCTGTTGATCTTCATCGGGATGCGACAGGTCAGGAACAATGGATTATAGACATCAACCGCCTTGCTGATGCGGCGATACCTCCTCCGGCAGTGGTTCAGGAGGACCTACTCTCTTCCCAGCCCCCTGTCACTCAGGACGATGCGGCACAGTCCTCTACTCCTTCCACCACTGCTTAGACTACTGCTGCCACTACTCAGACTCCTCAAGCCAATTCGGCAGTCTCAAAGCTTGGTCTCTTAACCACACATGCAAATTCTAAGGTCGACCAGCTTGTAAAGACATTGCCAAATTTGATCAAGCAGGCCCTCACTCCCATACAGTCAGCTATAGAAGAGATTCAGCAAAAACAGATGGCATATGCTGAGCTACTGCAAGGGCTTGAATTGAGGGTAGAAAAGCTGGAAAGGGGAGACGTGTCTGGTTTGCACGATCTCAAGACAGAGGTGGCTTCTATGAAAGTCGAATTCCAAAAGATGCAAAATTTGGACTTTGACATTTCATCCCTCTTTCCTGTGGCGGGTGACATGGGTACTGATGCGGTGCCTGATTTAGGCCTTGACTTCACCAACCTGATGGCCGACCCTGTCATTCCCACTCCTGGAGACTCACAGACCCCAGCTCCTACTGGCCATATTGACATTGCCTCTGATGAGGAAGATGATGGAAAGAGTGAGAGTGATGACGAAGAGGATAGCTCGGGGTTCTCCAGCGATGATGCCCCTCAGACTATTGATAAGGGGAATGCAACTGCTCTAGCTTCACCTTAGGAGGATGATGTTGTTGATGAGGATGAGCGTGCTCAGATTGAGGTAGCCTTACAGAGATCGATGATAGACAGAGGAGGCCTCACAGCTCATGCAGCAGCTGATGCATCCAGCAGCTCTCAGATGCCAGCCACAGCACCTCCACCATCAGTCCCAGTGCCAGTCTTGCCTCCTACACCAGAGCATCCACCAGCAGCAGAGGTCGCACCCTCGACTGTGCCCATGCCAGTACTCACAGCTACAGAGGAGGGTGATCACCCCGGCACACAGCCAGCTGCCGACTCCCATAGCACTTAGTGTGCCTCAGGGAGTCTTCCCTCAAACTCTGTACTTTCTTTCTTTGCATTGGGGACAATGCATCTTTTTAAGTTGGGGGTGGGGTACCTTGGTGTTTTGTATGCTATTTTGTGCTTTTGTGTATCAAACTTGTACAACTTTGGTATATAAAGCAATGTTTATATAATATTTTGATCTATTTTGTATGATTAATTAGTAAATCAATTCCTCTTGGTTTTTCTTTGTCTGATTCTTTTCCAAGAGTTTAATAGTAGAATCAGAACCTCGTGTGTAAATCAATACCAACTTGTCACGACCCCAATCCGGTCATGATGGCGCCCAACAATCAAGCTAGGCCAGCCGGACCAACTATTTCTGATTACATCGAATACCGGTCCCAAATGGACAACCCAAGAAGAATATATGAGTTTAAGAACTCCAATAATAATAATAAAGAAAAAAATACTAACACTCCCAAAGATCCGGAGTCACAAGTCTAGAGCCTCTAACAAAACCCAACAGGAATAGAGAGTACTGTATAGAAATACTCAAGTCTGAATACAAAATACAAATAACAACTAGAAAGGAGAGGAGAAGCTAGGTTCTGCGAACGTAGGCAGCTACCTCAGCAACTCGATATGACACTGCAAACGCTGGAAATGCCTGTCTACTGCTCCTGAGTACCTGAGTCTGCACACAAAAGGTGCAGGGAGTAGGGGTGAGTACTAAGTACTCAGTGAGTAATAAATATATACAAGTAGCTGAAAATAAGAAATCCACAGAATACCATATAATGAAGCTAAACTACAGTTCGAATCTCCTACGAACTAGCATCAACAGTACAATTCAGCTACCACAGGGTAATTTAACAAATAAAGATGCAATGCAATGCACATAACCGCTACGGCGTGTAGCCCGATCCAATTTAACGTCGACAGCGCTCACTGGGGGTGTGTACAGACTTCGGAGGGGCTCCTACAGCCCAAGCGCAACACTGCTGCGGTGTGCAGCCCGATCCTCATGTCAACCACTGCGGCGTGCAGCCCGATCCATGCTCAGTCCACAATAAGCAAATAAGTCACAAAACAGTTCATCTTTCTTAATTCCAGTTTCCAGTTCATAATTTACGAAAAATACTTTAACTTTATTAAATTTGCAAAAGGCGGTGACTTAGCATTTCAAAAGGTGATTTCAATTTCCAGGACTGAGATCAGTGATTAAGCAAATATAGCTATCATATAAATATTGTCCTCTAAGGACACTACAGGTCGGCACAAGGCCCCAAACAAGGCTTACCGCCCACAAATATATCAAATACAGTGTATTTCCAACACTAACAACATATTATTCACATCCGGGATGGACCAAGTCTCAATCCCTAGTCACAATCAATCCCGCACCCGCCACGGTGTGCGAGCCACGCCCTACTAGCATCACAATGTGCTAAGCCAGGGTTTCGAACACTCAGGCTACCATATACACAAACTACTCACCTCTAGCCGGTCGTAGACTCGTCCGCGATGCCTTTTCCTTTGAATTTAGCTCCCTCGTGCGTAGAATCTAATCAAATCGCAATAATTATATCAAATACAGGTCAAAGAATCATAACCCATTTCAATTTACATGAAATTCGCATAAATACACTAAGTTGGTAAAACCCGACTTTCGGTACGCTTCTCGAAAAATTACGAAAGACACATATTCGGAACCCTCATCTCAATACGAGTCTAACCATATCAATTTTACCAAATTCGGACTCCATTTGCTCATTCAAAACCTTGATTTTCTAAAGTTCAAGCCTAGGGTTAAATCTTCCATGAATCACCCCAATTTCTTCCATTTTCATGATATAATTGCATAATAATACCAATACTAATCATAGTTTAAGTCCATAGTTGCTTACCGATGATTTCCCTTGAGTTTCTCTTCAAAATCGCCCAAATCGCCTCTAAAGCGAGACCCAAATGTGTGAAATGTTTCTGAAATTTTCTAACTTCTGATACACTTAACTCACTGCGATTTTCGCTTCTGTGAACTATTTTCCGCCCCTGCGGAACCGCTTCTGCGACCAATTGGTCGCTTCTGCGAACCCAGGCCCATTTGGCCATTTTCGCTCCTGCGATACACGGACCGCTCCTGCGGGTCCGCTTCTGCGGAAATTCTTCCACCCCTGCGGTCCTTTCCGCCTCTGCGATCAAGAGTCCGCTTCTGCGGACTCGCCTATGCGATCCACAATTTGCTTCTGCGGTCTTCTCCATCAAGCCTCCAGACCGCTTCTGCGATATCATTCTTGCGCCCCCATTTCCGCAGGAGCGAAAACAACAGAACCACAACACTTCCCTGCAATTTTTCCACATTTTCTCCCGTTTGGCCATCCGAAAACACCCCGAGGCCCCCGGGACCTCATCCAAACACACCAACACATCCTAATTCCTTATTCGAACTTGTTCCAATAATAAAAACACCATCCTAAACATCAAAATCACCAATTACCCACAGATTCAAGCCTAAATTTCTTAAAACTTTCCGAATTACACATTCGATCAAAAACCCGATCAAACGACGCCCGAATGACCTGAAATTTTGCAAGCACATCCAAAATCACCTAACGGAGCTACTGCAACTGTCAGAATTCCATTCCGATTCCCGGATCAAAATCTCACCCACCGTTCGGATTTCGCCAAAATTCATCCTTAGCCAATTAAGGCCTATTTCTACACCGGACCTCCGAATTCAATTCCGATTGTTCTCCTAAGTCATAAATGATCCCCCGGAACTAGTCGAATCATCAGAATCCGGTTCGGAGCACTCTAACTCAATAGTCAACTCTTGGTTGACTTCCCATATTCAAGCTTCCTTCAAACATATTATTTGTTTCATTTTCAATCCAAATCACTCCTAACTCACCCGATATACTCTAATACTGATATAAAAGCATAAGATATGAAATTGCAAGGTAACGGGGTGGTAATTCCCGTAACGACGGGCCGGGTCGTTACAGACCAATTTAGTGAAATTGTTTAGTGTCTAACATGTGTATCTGTACATAGCCAATATCCTCGTATAGTCATCTTTGTCGACTCGTCCCAATGATAGATAGATTGACGGCTGTCTTAAGAGAACTTGTCTCTATGACCAATCCTGTGAATTTAAGGCTCATTTTGTGACTCTACGGGTGCCCATAAAAGCTCGGAATTGCAAAATAGTTGCTCAAAAGTGCTAACCAATGTGAATAAAGAAATTCGAGTACGATGTGTGTATGTGAGTTTTCTATTTGTATATAATTCTTGTGTCCACTTCTATCATCTAGAACTTGCCTGGTTGGTCTTTCAATACTAATGATAGTATGTTGGTTGGAGGAATGATCTTAGGCATTCTTTGATTTATTGGTATAACCTCTTTAGCCTTTCAAGCCTCTCGTGCACAGATAATATCACTAGCACCCATGTTGAGCCTTTAAACCTTTCTTTGGCTAACTTATTACAAACCTTTTCCTTTCGCAAAGTAAGACCAAGTCACTCCCTCTCTTGAACCTGACCCTCCTTGAACATCGAGAATGAGGCCAAAAGCCAAAGTTGGGGGTGGTGTAAAAAGTGGAAATGGATAAGGTCGTGCATTGAGTCCAAGACCTCATACCTCAAAAATGTGTTTGTATTATAGATTTCAAGCTCCAAAAGAAAAAGAGAAACTAAAGCAAATGCTAGTCTACTTGCCTATGTGTATAAAAAAATAGAAGAGAAACATGTGTATGTATATAAATAGTTGGAGCTGTGAATAAAGAAAGAGGTATGTGAAAGGGGGTCCTTGTTGGGAACTAGAAATTAATGAAGTCGTAAAGGGTAAAGAGAATCAGAGTGCAATAGATTGATACTTGCGAGTAATGTTCAAGGAGGGTGAAGTCACGTGTACCCAGATGCGTATCCACCCTTCCCTAAACCTTCATTACAAGCCTAAAAAGTCCTTATGGGACCTCCAACCGATCATTCTTGAAGAAGTGGCAAATTAAAATAAAGGCAAGCGTATGGTATGACATGTTGTGGCACTTGAAGTTCCTTCTGAGAGTGAGGGTTCTTTTTTACTTGTCCTTGTAAATGTTGTAAATATTGTGAGTATGGGACATCATTTCTGGTGAGAGTGCATGAACTGCAGAATTTACTTAAGTTGAGCCTTTTAGAGTCTAACGAAAATGCATTCAGCTGAGGGTAACACTTAGTCACAATGTGAGGCTCAAAGCTTGCATGATTGGTCTGTATCTATGGGCATGCCCTTAGTCTCGGAGGCCCAAACTGAATCAAACTTCCTCGCTGTCCGAGGGAGTCCACTAACAAAGTCCATTGTAATTCTTTCCCACTCCCACTCAGGAATATCAATACGCTGGAATACACCACCAGGTCTCTGATGCTCACACTTGACCTGCTGACAGCTTAGACACCGTGCCACATGGTTCACAATGTCTTTCTTCATCTTTCTCCACCAGTAATGCTGCTTCAAATCCTGATACATCTTCGCGGCTCCGTGGAGGAATAGAATACCACAAGCTGTGGGCCTCCTCCAATATCAACTCACGAAGGCCATCAACATTGGGCACGCATATCCGTCCCTGTATCCGCAACACACCATCACTATCAATAGTGACATCTCCGGCATCATCATGTTGAACTCTGTCCTTAAAGACAAGCAAGTGTGGATGATTATACTGGCGCTCTCGAATACGATCATATAACGAAGAACGAGCTACTACACAAGCCATAACCCGGCTAGGCTCAGAAATATCCAGCCTTACCATCTGATTAGCTAACGCCTAAACATTAACTGCATGGGGTCTCTCCCCAACTAGAATATACGCCAAGCTACCCATACTAATAGCCTTCCGGTTCAATGCATCGGCCACTACATTGGCTTTCCCGGGATGGTACAAAATAGTAATATCATAGTCCTTAAGCAATTCAAGCCATCTCCGCTGCCTCAAATTGAGATCTTTTTGCTTAAACAAATGCTGGAGGCTGCGGTGGTCTGTATACACATCACAAGATACACCATACAAGTAATGCCTCCAAATTTTCAAGGCATGAACAATAGCAGCTAACTCTAAATCATGAACAGGGTAGTTCTTCTCGTGGGGCTTTAGCTGCCGAGAAGCATATGCAATAACTCTACCCTCCTGCATCAATACACAACCGATCCCAACTCTAGAAGCATCACAATACACCGTGTAAGACCCTGAAACTGATGGTAACACAAGTACTGGGGCTATGGTCAAAGCCGCCTTGAGCTTCTGAAAGCTCTCCTCACATTCATCAGACCACACAAATGGAGCATTCTTCTATGTCAGCTTCGTCAGAGATGAAAGCAATAGATGAGAAACCCTAAACAAACCGGCGGTAATAGCCTGCCAAGCCGAGGAAACTCCGAATCTCAGTAGCTGAGGAAGATTTGGGCCAATTCTGCACCACCTCGACCTTCTGTGGGTCAACCCGAATACCATCACTGGACACTACATGTCCCAGAAAAGTCACAATATCAAGCCAGAATTCACACTTAGAGAATTTTGCATAAAGCTTTTCTTCTCTCAACCTCTGCAGTACCACCCTCAAGTGTTGTGCATGCTCTTCCTGGCTGCGAGAATACACCAGAATATCATCTATATACACAATCACAAAAGAATCAAGGTATGGCCGAAATACGATGTTCATGAAGTGCATCAATGCAGCTGGGGCATTAGTCAGCCCGAAAGACATCACCAGAAACTCACAGTGACCATATCGTGTTCTGAACGCCGTCTTCATAATATCCGAATCCCTAATCTTCAACTGATGATAGCCCGATCGAAGATCGATCTTAGAAAATACACTAGCTCCTTGGAGCTGATCAAATAGGTCCTCAATACGAGGGAATGGGTACTTATTCTTCACTGTCACCTTGTACAACTGCCTGTAATGAATGCATATTCTCATTGTGCCATCTTTCTTCTTTACGAACAATACCAGTGCACCCCAAGGTGACACACTCGGGCGAATGAAACCCTTATCTAAGAGTTCCTGAAGCTGTTCTTTCAACTCCTTTAACTCAGTTGGTGCCATGCGATAGGGAGGAATAGAAATGGGCTGAGTGTCCGGCACCAAGTCAATACCAAAATCAATATCCCTGTCAGGCGGCATGCCCGGCAGGTCTGCTGGAAACACATCCGAAAACTCCCTCACAATAGGGACCGAATCAAGACTGGGTGTCTCACCCTCGACATTTCTAATGAAGGCCAAATAAGATATACAACCCTTCGCAATCATTCGTTGGGCTTTTATATAAGAATTACCCGATCGGATACATAATCAGTCAAGCCACGCCGCTCGATCCTCGGATTACCTGGAATAGCTAGTGTGACTGTCTTGGCATGACAGTACAGAATCACATGGTAAGGAGATAGCCAATCCATGCCTACAATCACATCAAAATCTACCATGCCCAGTAGCAATAAATCAACCCGGGTCTCCAAATCCCCAATAGTAATAAGACAAGATCGATATACCTGATCCACAACAACAGTATCCCCCACCGGGGTAGACACATGTACGGGCAAAGCAAGAATACCACGGGTCATACCCAAATGGTGTGCAAAATAAGAAGAAACATAGGAATAGGTGGATCCGAGATCAAATAAGACAGAAGCATCCCTGTGGCAGACTGAGATAATACCTAAAATGACAGCATCTGAGGCACTAGCATCCTTCCCATCCGGAAGAGCATAGAAACGAGCCCGGCCTCCGCCAGTACGATCCTCGCCCCTAGGGCGACCTCTGGCTACTTGGCCACCAGTCCTTGCTGACTGTGCTGGTGCTGAAGAAACAGGAGTAGAAGACGAGGGTTGATCCCTCTACTGAGACCGCCTACAAATCCACTGAGGACACTCTTTCTTGATATGGCCAAACTCGCCACACTCAAAGCAACGGCCTGAAGATGGAAGGAGGGACTGCTGAGGACCCCTCACTACAGATGAATCCTGAGCTGAAGAAGCAGGAGCAGAGCTCTGAGCTGGAAGAGCACTCAATGCAGGCTGACCCTGCTGACGGCCCTGCTGACCCTGATAACCCTGATGGCCCTGACGACCACGATCTGATGAAACCCCACTGGACTCGGCACGTCCAGACTGATGAGACCTGAAAGAACGACCCCTGCTATACTGTGGTTGGACCCTCGAAGGAGCACCACTGTAACTGCTAGTACCACGAGGCCTCTTAGCCTCTCTCTCCTCCTGCTCTCTGCGGCGATCGGTCTCAATATGACGGGCAGCATGAACCACCTCCTCGAAGGTAACTGCCGAAGCTCTCTCTGTGGTCATTAATATACGGATGGGATAAATAAGGCCATCAATAAATCTCCGGATCCTCTCTCGGTCCGTAGGAACCAACCACATGGCATGACGAGCCAGCTGTGTGAATCTCATCTCGTACTGAGTAACCATCATGTCTCCCTGCTTCAGCCACTCAAACTGACGACGCAGCTCCTCTCTCTGGGACTGAGGCACATACTTCTCCAAAAATACCGTGGAGAACTGCTGCCAAGTGAGGGGTTGCCCCAGCGGGCCTACGCCTCTCAAAATCCTCCCACCACTGAAAGGCAGGGCCTGAGAACTGAAAAGTTGTGAAAGCTACACCGCTGGACTCCAGAATGCCTGCGGTGCGAAGCATACGCTGACATTTATCAAGAAAACACTTGGCGTCCTCGCCCTCAGTACCACTGAATGCCGGAGGCTGTAGTCTCTCAAATATCTCCAGACGACGCTGCTCATCGTTGGGCATAACTGGAACCACATGAGTAGGAGCTGGTGCAACGGGTGCAACGGGTGCAACTGGCTGAACTGGAGCTGCCCCAGGTGCCTGGATACCCTGAACTACCGGCTCGGGTGTGCGAGCTACGGGGGTTTGATTCCTTCCCACTGCCTGTGAAGAAGCCGCTACAGTAGAGGCTGCAACTACCTAAGCCAAACCAGTGCATACCGATAGAATCTGAGCCAAAGTCTCTTGAAGACCCGATATCACAATAGGAACTGTCGGCGCCTGAACCTGAGCTGCCGGAGCATCTACAATTGGAGTCGGACCCTGAACCTGGTCAACTGGTGAGTCAGCAGGTGCTGGTACTGCTGCCCTACCTCTACCACGACCACGGCCTCTAGGTACCAATGGTGGTCGTCTACCACGTCTGCCACGTCTGCTAGCACGTGTTCTCGCCATCTGCGAGAGAATAGAATATGGGAAAAATTTAGTTTCACGATAACACAAACCGTACGATATGAATCCAAGAAAAATGAGGGTTTTCCTAAAGTTTCTGTAGCCTTCTGAGGATAGATACGGACGTCTACGTACCAATCAGCGAAAGCCTACTAAACCGGCTCATGACTCGCGAGTCCTAAACAACCTAGGCTCTGATACCAACTTGTCACGACCCCAAATCCAGTCGTGATGGCGCCCAACAATCAAGCTAGGCCAGCCAGACCAACAAATGATTATCACCAATAATATCCGTCCCAAATGGACAACTCAAGAAGAATATATGAGTCATAGAAACTCCAATAATAATAATACGAATAAAATACCGAGAAGTGCGAAAATAGCTGACACTCCCAAAGATCTAGAGTCACAAGTCTAGAGCCTCTAACAAACCCCCAACAGAAATAGAGAATACTGTATGGAAATACTCAAGTCCGAATATAAAATAACAACTGGAAAGAGGAGGAGAAGCTAGGTTCTGCGAACGTCGACAGCTACCTCAACAACTCGGTATGACTCTGCAAACGCTGGAAATGCCTGTCTACTGCTCCTGACTACCTGTCACGCCCTAAATCGAGGGACATAACCGATGCCTGACCGGGTAGCCCCAGTCAAGCGGATCTGGGTGCCTTTCACTCCCACGCGTTACCCCTGTGTTAACTGTTTCTCATTAACCAAATATCTTACCAATTATAACAGATTTCACAATGGTCAAACATAACCATACGAGTGATTCATTAACAGGTTTACAGTTTTTACATCGCCCGACATAATACATACATAAGACTGGAATCCCACAGTTTACATGTCTACAGAGCCTATAGGATACAAAAGGGAATACAATAATTGCCGGTAACAAGGCTCCGGCTATACCTTACAAAATCCAGAATAAAGTCTGAAATAAAAGTGGCATGAGCCACACAGGGCCCCGAGGAAGAAAGGGGCTCACCAAAATAGGCAGTGGAAGATGAAGGATACTACTACCGATGAGCTGAAGTAGAGGTGCCTGCTACTGATCCACCTACAATCATAACACGAATGTAGCGCCCCCGGCAAAAGGGACGTCAATACACTAGAATTGTACTGGTATGTATGGACAAACTTTGTCTCAAGTAAACTCAAGCCATTGAATTACATCAAGAATTAATTAAGCCAGCCAACCATGTTTTCCACATTTTTCTCATTTCAGATAATTCTCAACACAAAGCACTTTCTAAGATCAACAAATTTATCAATATCCAATCAATCACGTAAAGCACAAGAAGTCAAACAAAGGGGCAATCAGTGTCCCACAGGTTGCAAACTCTCATGCTATCTCCTTTCACAATTTCACATTATTGATTTTTATATCAATTTTCAATTGTGATTTCGATCGCTTTCCATCCTTATTACCTCGTCCACCCTTATTACCTCGGCCACCCTTATCACCCCAACCCACACCTTATTTCCTCATGTTGCGGCATGCAACCCGATCCCACCTTACAGTTTAAAACACAACAATTACAAACAGCAGATAAGGTACTACACGCAATTTCAACAAGTTCAAATAAGCAACTTACAAGTTGGTTCATGTTCTCAATTACTTCTCAAACCAATATCACAACCAAGTTACAGTGTTTGCAAAATCGAGAATATTCATACCGCATTGTTCAACAACTTAACAATCCTCAAGTGTTTCATTTCTTTTCCACAAGGTGCCATATATGCCATCATAACCATTATTCACAATTCTTTACACAATTCAACTCTCATTTATCTTTCGGTTCATATTCCATAGTACATCACTCATAGTTCAACAACAACTTTGAATATCCAACAACAACATCAAGAATTTCACACAATTTGTCAAATTAACACGAACCAAACAATTTTCACACATATGGGCGATTTCACAAGAATCAAAATTAGTCATACATACTTGGTATCGAATTTCCTTCATTTAACTTCCTACTTTATGCTTACCCAAGCTATCCTATCTTTGCCGACCTTGTTCTTGAAGACTCTTACTTCTACTCACTTATTTTTACTAAAAATCAAGTTCAATAATCATGCATGAGTGTAAAATTCCATTTTCAAAAGCTATTATATGCAAACCTTCCTTTACCCATTTTAAAACTGAAAATTAGAGAAAATAGCTAGGGTTTTTACCTTGAAATGATTTGGGGAAGTTGAATCTTTGTCCTAGAATCCTTTAGACTAAATGGTTGGAACAATCTTTGAAGATGAAGGACTTCTCTCTCTAAAACCCCTCTCTTCTCACTCTAATTTTGGTAAGATGATATGATAAAATGAAGGAGAAAGGCGTTATATTAAAGAAGAGATCGGGTCAAATTTTATAAAATTTCTGGGCCGGGTCAATTCTGCGGTCGCATCTGCGATCGCAGAATCAACATGCGGTCTGCATAGTGACCGCGGAATTGCCTCAAAATTTACACAAGTTCTGTTACGGAATGCGACCAAAATGCGGTCCGTATTGTTGATCTACGGTCGCAACGTGCACCGCAGATTTGACATTCCAAACTGATGAGAGATTATGCGGTAGATCTGCGGTCCGCAGATCCATTATGCGATCGCATATCGACCGTATTTTCAACATTATTTTGGGAACCTTCTGTTAAGTTCTGCGGCAAGAATGCGGTCCGCATAGCAGATGTGCGGTCGCATTCTTGATTGCAGAATTGACACTTTTCTGGAAAAATTGATTCTCTACATTTTTGAAACTTAAATCACTACCAAGGGTCCGAACCGCGGCGAGCAAGCTCGCCGCGAAGAATTCTATGCATTACTAACACACTATTCGGACCATGACACCACAGCTACTAGATTTTATGCACAAAAATTTTACGGGGCCTTACATCCTCCCCCCCTTAAGATCATTCATCCTCGAATGAGGAATTTGAAAATGAGTTGGTTTTGAAAGACATGATATGCAAACTATCAAAATTTTAACTAACTCTTATATTTTAGAAAAATTTTGCCAGAGTTTCCTTTGTATTATGGACATATCCACCTGCCAGAGGGCCCCCAAAACACATTACCAAACAACAATACACAAATACAATACTTTCCACAACTTGTATGCACTTTCTTACCTCGACGACTGCACATATTCCATCACATTGTTACAATTGCACATAGACTAGTCACTTCAATGAGTCCATTCCTTATTTAACCATTTCAATACACCTCATACACATAAACACACGAATTTCCAATTTACACTTACTGTTAGTCGTTTATTTAACACGTAAATCTTTATAAGGCTTTCATTTATCAAGAAAGGTTCAAGTGACCCAAGGTAACAACACATTTAACTCATTACAAAATGAAGGAGACTTTACTAATACTAAGAGGGAAACAACTTGGACAAGGTGACAGTTACTAGGAGTAGAAGGGTCACCTAATTTCTTCTAAGCTTGATCAAACAAATGGGGGTACTTTTCCTTCATCTCTTTCTCTGCTTCCCACATGGCTTCCTCAACTTGTTGACTTCGCCACAATACTTTAACGGATGCAACTTCCTTATTCCTCAACTTACGGACATGCCTATCAAGAATGGCAACTGGAACTTCTTTATATGACAAATCTTCATTAACCTCAATAGCCTCGACTGGCATGATGGTGGATGGATCTCCAATTACCTTCTTCAACATGGACACATGGAATACCGGGTGCACCGATGACATCTGAGGAGGCAACTCCAGCCTATAAGCAACTTGACCAATCCTTTGAACAATCCGATATGGCCCAACATACCTAGGACTCAATTTCCCTTTCTTTCCGAATCGCATGACTCCCTTCATAGGAGATACGCTCAAGAACACCCAATTATCGACTTGAAACTCCAAATCCCTTCGGCGAACTTCTGCATAGGATTTCTGGCGACTCTGTGCAGTTTTCATCCTTTCCTGAATAACCTTAACTTTTTCCATAGCCTCGTACACCATATCTGGCCCTAGCAATTCCGCTTCACCTACCTCAAACCACCCGATTGGCGACCTACACCTTCTCCCGTACAATGCCTCAAACGGGGCCATCGAATGCTAGCATGATAGCTGTTATTATAAGCAAATTCTTTCAGTGGCAAGTGTTCATCCCAATTACCTTTGAAGTCTAAGATACAAGCCCGCAACATATCTTCAAGCGTTTGAATAGTCTGTTCGGCCTGACCGTCGGTCTGCGGATGGAAGGTTGTGCTGAGATTTACCTAAGTTCCCAAACCTTGCTGAAACTTCTTCCAAAAATTAGCTGTGAACTGAGCCCCGCGATCCAAGATAGTGCCATGAAGCCTTACTATCTCCTTGATGTACAACCTTGCATATTGCTCCGCAGTATCAGTGGACTTGACTGGCAGGAAGTGAGCTGATTTAGTGAGTCGATCCACTATCACCCATATTGAGTCGAACTTACGCTGAGTGCGAGGTAACCCTACCACGAAATCCATATTGATCATCTCACATTTCCACCTTGGTATTTCTATAAGCTGAGTTAATCCACCAGGCCGTTGATGCTCGGCCTTCACTTGCTGGCAGTTCGGGCATTTAGCTACAAAGCTTGCTACATCCCTTTTCATTGCGTTCCACCAATAAATCTCCTTAAGATCATGATACATTTTCGTGGAACCTGGGTGTATAGAATATCTGGAAATATGTGCCTCTGCCATTACCCTTTCCCGAAGCTCGTCTATGTCCGGAACACATAGTCTACCTTGACACCGCAATACACCATCCTCGCTACTGAGTACAAATGCTGAGGTTTTGCCATTTATAACTGCTTCTTTCACCCGAACCAATGCTGGATCCATGAACTTCTTTTCCTTGATTTCCGCGACCAATGATGATTCTGCTCCATTATGCACCAAAACATTCCCCTCGTCTGACGCCGAGATACGAATACCCAAACTGGCTAATTGGTAAACCTCTCGAGCCAGGGGTCTCTGATCCACACCCAAATGAGCCAAACTACCCATGGATTTTCGACTAAGAGCTTCGGCTACCACATTTGCCTTCCCTGGATGGTACAATATGTTCATATCATAGTCCTTGAGCAATTCTAACCACCGTCGCTGTCTTAGATTCAGCTCTTTCTGCTTGAACAAATATTGGAGGCTCTTGTGGTCTGAAAACACATCTACATGAACCCCATCTCTCCTAACACATTATTCGGACCATGACACCACAACTACTAGGTTTTATGCACAAACATTTTATGGGGCCTTACAGTACCTGAGTCTGCACACAAAAGGTGCAGGGAGTAGGGGTGAGTACTAAGTACTCAATGAGTAATAAATATATAAAAGCAGCTGAAAGTAGGAAATCCACAGAATACCACAATATGAAGCTAAACTACAGTCCGATCCTTATACGAACTAGCATCAACAATACAATACAGCTACCACAGAATAATTCAACGGATAAAGATGCAATGCAATGCACATAACCACTACGGCGTGTAGCCCGATCCATTTAACGTCGACGGCGCTCACTGGGGGTGTGTACAGACTCCGGAGGGGCTCCTACAGCCCAAACGCAAATACCGCTGCGGCGTGCAGCCCGATACTCATATCATAATAACCACTGCGGCGAGCAGCCCGATCCATCCTCAGTCCACAAAAAATCAGATAAGTCACAAACAGCTCAAATTACTTATTTCCAGATGCCAGTTCATAATTTATGAAAATACTTTAAGTTTTATTCCATTTTTGCAAAAACCTGTGACTTAGCATATCAATACTGTGATTTCAATTTCCTGGACTGAGACTAGTGATTAAGCAAGTATAGCTATCACATATATATTATCCCCTAGGGATACTACAGGTCGGCACAAGGCCCCAAACAAGGCCTTCAGCCCACTATTATGTCAAACACAGTATTCATCCATCACTAATAGCATATTCTTCATATCCGGGATGGACCAAGTCTCAATTCCTAGTCACAATCAATCCTCGCACCTGCCACGTGGTGCGAGCCATGCCCTACTAGTGTCACAATGTGCTAAGCCGGGGTTTCGAACCCTCAAACTACCATATACACAAACTACTCACCTCTAGCCGGCCGTAGACTCGTCTGCGATGCCTTTTCCTTTGAAATTTGCTTCCTCGTGCGTATAATCTAGTCAAACCACAATAATTATATCAAATACGTGTCAAAGAATCATAACCCATTTCAATTTACATGAAATTCGCATAAATACACTAAGTTGGTAAAACCCGACCCCGGGCCCATTGCTCGGAAAATTCCGAAATTAGTACCAACGCGATCCTCATCTCTCCACGAGTCCGTGCATATAAAAATTATCGAAATCGGAGTTCAAATGGCCTTCCAAAACTCAAAATCCCGTTTTCAATACCTAGGCCCCAATGTTTCACAATTTCTACCCAAATTCATGAAGATTGATGTTAATTCTACCATAAAATTATGTTTTTGAGTCAAGAATCTTACCTCCGATGAATACCCGATGATATCTCAGTGTTTTCTTCTCTCTAGGGCTCAAAATTGTGTTTTGGGTGAATGAACCCTCGAGCCCTCTGTTCTGCAATTTAATTCACTGCCAGAACATTTAACCCTACGCGTTCGCGATGGTCTTCACGCGTTCACGATGCTCAGCTCTAGTTTACCCTTAGCGAATGTGACGATGCACAACGCGTTCGCGATGCACAATCTCCCAGCCGCCGGGTTCTTCTTCTACGCGAACGCGCACACTCCCACGCGAACGTGAAGCTCTCCCATTTCCTTCTACACGATCGCGACTCCCAGTCACACGAACGCGAAGCTTCACCCCACCTGTCCTATGCGAACGCGACGCCCTAATCACGAACGCGATGCTTTAGGCCACCTGGCCTTCGCGAACGCGGCCAATGCCACCCGAACGCGAAGGCTTAAATGCCTACATAGTAACCTGCAGTTTTCTGCAGATTTTGCCAAGTTCAAAATGCCCGGTTGATGGTCCGAATTCATCCCGAGGCCTCCGGGACCCCAACGAAAACCACCAACATACTCCAAAACATGATACGGACTTGTTCCAATCATAAAAACACTATCCTAAACATCAAATTCACCATTTACACACGGATTCAAGCCTAAGTTTCTTCAAAACTTTCAAAACTAACATTCAATCCAAAACCCGATCAAACGATGTCCGAATGACCTGAAAATTTGCAGACATATCCAAAATCACATAACGAAGCTACAGATATTGTCGGAATTTCATTCCGACCCCCGGATAAAAATCTCACCTTCCATCCGGTTTTTGCCAAAATTCAACCTTCGCCAATTCAAGTTTAAAACTATACCGGACCTCCAAATTCAATTCCGATTGCTCTCCTAAGTCATAAATGATCCCCCGAAACTAGTCGAATGATCAGAATCCGATTCCGAGCACTCTAACTCGATAGTCAACTCTAGGTTGACTTTCCATATTCAAGCTTCCTTCAAACATGCTATTTGCTTCATTTTCAACCCGAATCACCCCTAACTCACCCGATATACTCTAATACTGATATGAAAGCATAAGATTTGTAAATGTAAGGTAACGGGGTGGAAATTCCCGTAATGACGGGTCGGGTCGTTACACAAAGTTAAGGACATTGCTAGGGTAAATGATTAGAGCAAAGGGCCATGGTAGTGACCAGAAAAATTGTTCTTTATATCCTATTATTGTGTGATGAATATGATAGTAAAGTAAGAAGATTAGAAGGAATATCTTAAGAACAATAGCAACATATGAAATAATGATAACATACCTACTAGATGAGATGGCAGATAATTATAAGATATTAATCTTTTATGTACTTAGAGGGATTACCGAACCTGAAATAAGAAAAAATATATGGAATCGGATTCAAGAATACGAAAATCTAGTTTTAACAGAAATAATAAACCAAGAATGGAGTGAAGAACTAGAAGAAGTATATAATTATGACTATACTAATACATGGGATTCAGGACCCGAAACAGACTAAGATATGATAAATTATGAATATTTAAATTATTGGACAGAAACTATGCTTGAAATAGCTAAAACCGAACAAAATATGAAAAATGATCTAGATAATTATATGCAAACTAAAAAAATTACACACATAGAGTCATTAAATAAAAATATAGAAAAATTACTGTTATTATAATCTCTAGCTAAAGAAAATTATAATTTAGCATTTAACCAGCAATGAATCAAAAAATTAACCAGCTACCATCACAGAAAGTAACTAATCAACCTAAACGAACAATAACACCAATAACAGAGCTAATCGGAGCTATATCTGACCCAACCCCCCAAAATGGTATCAGAGCTAACGAAACTATTAGTAATAAACAAGATAGATTAAAAGAAGCAGATAGAATTAAAAATAAATTATATGGATTATATTGTGAATTTAATTATTTTATGTTAGAAAAAGAATACTAAAACTAGAAGATAGCTTAACTGCTTTAGTAAGAATAACAAGAGAAAATAAGGAGATAGATCGAAAATATGAGATAGAAAAAATTAAACAACAATCAAAAAGAGAAATAAAACAGATAGAAGAAACGAAAAATGCTAGAATAATAGAATTAGAAAAAGAATTAAACATGTTAAAAGAACTATACGAAACTAGACAAAAAGAAAAAGAACAAGAAAATAAATTACAACTTGAGATAAATAGATTCAACGAACAATTACAAGAAGGAAAAGAAGAAAAGTTAGAAAATAATACAAAATTAGAAATAATTAGAACTGAAGAAATAAATGAACCAAATAATAATAGTGATTTAGGAAATTATTCAGAAACAAGCGAAACATATACGGAACTTTTAGAAAATATAGCACAAGTCGAAGAAAACGAAGAAGGTAGAAATGATCGTATAGAAATAAATGCTATAATAGATGAAAAACCTAGTACATCAGGAACAAAAGATACACAACCAGAACAGAAAAATTATATAGATTATAATTATAAGAAAACATATAGGAATGATAAAGAACCAAGATATACAAAGTGGATTCCGACACAAATACCAACGACAATACAACATAATTTCTTAGACCTAGATTGTGTAAAAGATATAAATAAAACAATCCTGTTATGGGTAGGTTACATGACAAAACAAATTATAGATAATAAGATAGGAATATCAGATGTACCAGAATACATAGAAAGAACGTTAATAGGAACGACTAAGTTATGGTTACAAAATATGACTAAAGATACCTTAGGAGCATTAAGAAATGATAAAAAATTTGATGGTGAAAAAGCTACAACAGCTATAGAATTTTTGCATAAATATGAAACAACTATAAGAAATGAATTTAGTAGTGCAGGAACAAAAGAAGTAGAACAGCATAGAGAAAAAATATTAAATAGAAATTTAATGTCAAAATTAGCAATATGTAATGTGTTACATAGACGAATATACATGTGCATTTAAAGAATTTTACTATAAAGGAATATATAGTATAGAGGAAAGTAAAGAAATAAGAAAATTATATTTTTCAAAATTACCAGAATCATTTAGTTCAAAAATATTAAAAGATTGGAATAATGCAGCATTACAAGATACTTTAGGGGCAAGAATTAAATACTTACAAAACTGGTTCGCAGAATTATGTGAAAAACATAAAGAAGAAATTAAAATGGAAAAAACGTTAATAAAAATTCTAGCATGTTGTAAAGATAAAATAGCACCGCAATTTGGATGCAATAAAAGATACTATAATAAAAATCATAATAAAATTAAAAAATACAAAAAGTATAAGTCAAATTCAAGTATAAAAAACCTAGACGGAGATATTATGTGAAAATATTTAATAACAAAAGGCAGTACAGACCTAAGAAAAATTATCAGAATGTAAATGTTATAATAGCGGAAAACTAGGACATCTAGCAAAAGACTGCAAAATACCTAAAAACCAAAAAGCTAAACAAGTATCAAAAATAATAATAAAAGACGAAGAATATGTACATATGGAATACATACATTATGAATTAGAAAGTAATGACAATATATATAAATTATCAGAAAATGAAATAGAAAATAATTCAATATTAGAGTAAGATAATGAAGACAATAAACTAATAGATGACTGAAAAAGAAATTGTAACGACCCGGCCCGTCGTTACGAGAATTTTCACCCCGTTACCTTGCATTTACATATCTTATGCTTTTATATCAGTGTTAGAATCTATCGGGTGAGTTAGGAGTGAATTGAATTGAAAATGAAGCAAATAGCATGTTTGAAGGAGGTTTGAATATGGAAAGTCAACCTAGAGTTGACTATTGAGTTAGAGTGCTCGGAATCGGGTTCTGATGATTCGACTAGTTTCGGGGGATCATTTATGACTTAGGAGAGCAATCAGAATTGAATTTGGAGGTCCGGTGTAGTTTTAGGCTTGAATTGGCGAAGGTTGAATTTTGGCAAAAACCGGACGGTAGGTTAGATTTTGATCTGGGTGTCGGAAGGGAATTTCGACAATTTTTGTAGCTTTGTTATGTGATTTTGGATGTGTCTGCAAATTTTCAGGTCATTCGGACGTCGTTTCATCGGGTTTTGGATTGAATGTTAGTTTTGAAAGTTTTGAAGAAACTTAGGCTTGAATCCGTGTAAAAATGTTGATTTTGATGTTTAGGATGGTGTTTTTATGATTGGAACAAGTTCGTATCGTGTTTTGGAGTATGTTGGTGGTTTTCGTTGGGGTCCCGGGGGCCTCGGGATGAATCCGGACTATCATCCGGCATTTTGAAGCAAGGAAAAGTCTGCTGTAAATTGCACATCTCTGGGTAGGATTTTAGCCTTCGCGTTTGCGAGGGCAAGGCCCGCGTTCGCGAAGGCCAGGCGGGTCAAAGCATCGCGATCGCGTTCCTGGGGTCGCGTTTGCGTAGGCCGGGCTAAGTAGTGCATCGCGTTCGTGAGGATGGGTTCGCGTTCGCGTAGAGGGTAGACTGTGAAGCATCGTGAATGCGTGGGTGAAGGTCGCGTTCGCGTATAAGGAATTTATGAGTCATCGCGTTCGCGTGGATTGTTGCCGCGTTCGCGTAGAAGGATTTCCCGGACGGCTGAAGAAATGTGCATCGCGAACGCGTGGGCATGTCGCGTTCGCGAAGGGTAAATTGACATGTGCATCGCGGACGCGTGGAGGGTAACGCGAACGCGAAGAGTATAATGAAGCTGGGCATCGCGAACGCGTGGGAGCGCACGCGAACGCATAGAACAGATGGGTCTGGCAGTGAATAAAAATGCAAAGACAGTGTAGTCGCGGGTTTATACCCCAAAAACATAATTTTGAGCCCTAGAGAGAAGAAATCACGGGAAAACGCTGGGAAATCATCGGGTATTCATCGGAGGTAAGTTTATTGACTCAAAAACATCATTTTATGGTAGAATTAACATCAATCTTCAAGAATTTGGGTAGAAATTGTGAAGGATTGTGGCATAGAAATTGAAAATGAAAATTTGGGTTTTGAAAGGCCAATCGAACTCCGATTTTGGTAAATTTTATATGTACGGACTCGTGGCGAGACGAGGGTTCTGGAAATATGAGTTTCGAAATCTTTCGAGATGTGGGCCCGGGGCTCAGGTTTTGCCAATTTCGTGATTTTTGATATTTTTCGAGTTCTTTCGATTGGGTTATGTTCCATTAGCCTATTTTGATATATTTGTACTGATTTTGGCTAGTTTTGACGTGCGTGGATGCCGGTTCGAGGAGCTAAGGCATCGCGGGCATGAGTTTTCATCAATTCGAGGTGTGTAATACTTGTAAATGATGTCCTGAGGGTTACTAAACCCCGGACTTGCACATCTTAGTGCTGTGTTGAGGTGACTTGCACGCTGGATAACGGGCGTGGGGTAGAGCACCATTGGGGATTGTGACTTGGTCCGTCCCGCGTAATAAATAATAACATCTAATTGTTGAAATGAATTGGACTAATTATCATGTTTGGGCTTCGTGCCGATTATTTGAATCCTTCAGGGATTGGTATCATTGTCTTGATAACAATGTGCATATTTTATTCTAAATTTAAGATTTTAAATGGTATTTTGCTATTCAGCATTTTTATAAGGTTATGAAAAAACTTGAACAAGGTCTTAATGACATTTTTAGCTGTGAGCTAATATGATATTGTTGCCCGTGGGGCTTTCTTGATTATTTGTCAGACCGATTGGGGCCGAGGGCCATATGTTAGGGCATGATAATTTTTGTGAGCATATGCATACACATGCATGGATCGGACTGCACGCCGCAGTGGTATACGGATTGGGCTGCGCGCCGCAACAGGTGTGATATTAATATTGTGCTTGGGCTGTAGGAGCCCCTTCGGAGTCTGAACCCCCACAGTGAGCACGGGTACCCAAATTGGATCGGGCTACACGCCGTAGCGGTCATATGCATTGCATGGCATACATACATTGGTTTACGTGTACTACGTGGCATAACATTTAGCACTCATACATTACTGGCACACATGCATTAGTTGCCTTATTGACTAGATCTCCTGGTGGAAATTGTTATGGAGTGCTGAGCCCGAGGGGCTGATTTGAGTGCGGACTTGCACTGCTTGAGATTGTTCCAGGTATTGGCACGTTATCATGAAAGAAAGAAGCTAAAAATTGAGATTTCTAATAATCTATTCACATATGCTAGAAAGGAATAAAAAGATAGTTCTGTATTGTGTAGCATGAGATAGTGCCTTGCGTGGTTTTCTTCCCTTCAGCATTATTTACTTTTATTACTGCTGAGTTGGAAGTACTCACACCCGACTCCCTGCACCTTGTGTGCAGATCCAGGTACATCACAGTAGAGCTGATTCTATCGCGACTCGGGAGTGCTTTTGGACAGTCGAGGTAGCTGCCAGCATTCGCAGGACCTGATTCTCCAGTTTGTCTATATTTTTGTTCTGACCATCCCACACTTGTTCACAGTTATATTCACTATATACACTTTGTATACTCTGTAGAGGCTCATGACTCGTGACCCCTGGTCCTTGGGGAGTTGTTATTGTTTTTGGGATGTGATCCCTGTACTTGGTTATTCCATTACTGTTGTTCTATTTTTGTTTAAGCCAAAAATGGTTTACGTAAGCTAATAGCTCTGTGTTTCTGTTGAATGGTCAGGCTGGCCTAGCCGAGTGTTGGGCGCCATCACGACCGGATTTGGGGTCGTGACAGAAATAAATATAATAACCCAAGAAGAATACCAAGATGAAGAATCTACGGAACAAAAAGTAATATTTGATGAAAATATATTTGAACAAATAAAAGGAAAAGAATTAGACCTAAGTGTAGAAAAAATATTAGATATACTAAAAATAAAAAATTGGTTTAAAAGAAGTAAAGAATAATACTATGTAATTAGCCAAAGAGAACACATAATAGACTGTAAATACACCAAAGGAAAAGCTAAAATACCAATAATAAATAAATGTATAATAAATAAAGAAATATAAGATAGAAAGGCAAAAAAAACCCAATTAAATACGTACATCTAGGAGGAACAGAAATATTAATAAAGGCATGTTTTACAGAAGGGATAGATACATCAATAGAAATTTATCTAGCAGATGATAGAATTATACAACCTATAGAAAAAAGTATAATAAGTGCAGTACGAGGAAATTTGATATACCAAAAATTTAAGTTCATAATTAGTGCTAGCTATTCAGTAGCAATAACAACAACAACAACAACAACAACAACCCAGTATAATCCCACTTAGTGGGGTCTGGGGAGGGTAGTGTGTACGCAGACCTTACCCCTACCCTAAGGTAGAGAGGTTGTTTCCAAATAGACCCCCGACATCCTTCCCTCCAAGAACTACCCACCTTGCTCTTGGGGAGACTCGAACTCACAATATAGATAAATCACTCGTATTATACTGGAAAATGTCAGGAATAGAATTAACCCCAGGTAGTAAGATATTTACAGCAAGATGTAAAAATTATATATATATTAACAACTAAGCATAAGATAATGGCAAGAAATAAAATAAACAAAATAAAGATAGAAAATCCTTTTGAAAGAATAGTTACAGTTATAGATAACAATGAGTATAGTTATAATGAATTAGACATAGAAGAAGATTTAGACATAGTAAAAGAAAGACTAAGAAAATAAAAAAGATTGAGTTTTGAAGTAGGACAAACATCATCAAATAAAACAAGCACATCAGATAAGGTAGGATATAAAATACCTAAACTTATAGAGCAATTACCAGGAGAAATAAAACATCACCATTATTATATAACAGGAGTAATGAACGGAAGAAAATACTTAATACTTATAAATACAGGACAAGAAGAAAACGATATAACAAGAGAATTAATCACAGAAGATGAGATACTAACTAGTGAAAAATTATACCCCGAATTACCTAAAGGCATGATAGCTAGTGAAGAAATAGCGGAAAAGAAATAATTATAGGAGGAATAATTATGATAATAAGATTTAAAATATACCAAGGAGATAAAAATATTATATTAGGAATAAAATGGCTAGAAAAAGTTAAACCATACAACTTAGATAATGAACAACTAATCATACATTATGAAAATAAGAAAGTAACAATAAAAAGAACTATATTATAAATATGAAAATACATATACTAGTAAAAATAATAGTGGAAGGATACTACATGTAACGACCCGACCGGTCGTGATGGCGCCCAGCACACTGCTAGGCCAGCCTGACCAATTAACAACAATCACGGAGCCATAAGCTCACTTTATCCAATTTAAGCATACGGAAATAATTCAACGGTGATAGATACATATTAAAAACAGGGAACCAAGTCCCAACACGTGCCAACTCCCATAGACCGAAGGGTCAAGAGTCATGAGCCTCTACGGAATATACAAGTGTAAATAGTGAATATAACTGTGCACAAGTGTGGGATGATCAGAACAAAATATAGACAAACCGGAGAATCAGGTCCTGCGAACGCTGGCAGCTACCTCGACCTGTCCAAAAGCACTCCCGAGCCGCAATGGAATCAGCTCTGCTGTAATGTACCTGGATATGCGCACAAGGTGCAGGGAGTCGGGTGTGAGTACTTCCAACTCAGCAGTAATAAAAGTAAATAATACTGAAGGGAAGAAAACCACGCAAGGCACTATCTCTTGTTACACAGAACTATCATAAAACTTCAAAACACTATTATTTTATTCCTTTTCAGCATATGTGAGTATATTATTTAGAAATCTCAATTTTTAGCTACTTTCTTTCATTATAACATACCCATACCTGGGAGAATCTCAAGCAGTGCAAGTCAGCACTCAAATCAGCCTCTCGGGCTCAGCACTCCTTAACAATTTATACTAGGAGATCTGGTCAATAAAGAAACAAATGCACATGTGCCAGTAAAGTATGATTGCTAAAATGTTATGCCACGTAGTACACGTAAACCAATGTATGTATGCCATGCAATGCATATGACTGCTACGGCGTGTAGCCCGATCCTTTTGGGTACCCGTGCTCACTGTGGGGGTTCAGACTCCGGAGGGGCTCCTACAGCCCAAGCACAATACTCCGGAGGGGCTCCTACAGCCCAAGCACAATATCAATATCACACCTGCTGCGGCGCGCAGCCCGATCCATATACCACTGCGGCGTGCAGTCCGATCCATGCATGTGTATGCATATGCTCACATGAAATGTCATGCCCTAACATATGGCCCTCGGCCCAATCAGTCTAACAAATAATCAAGAAAGCCCTACGGGCAACAATATCACATTAGCTCACAGCTAAAATATTATTAAGACCTTGTTCAAGTTTTTCATAACCTTATAAGAATGTTGAATAGCAAAAATACCATTTAAAACCTTAAATTTAGATAAAAATATGTACAGTGTTATCAAGACAATGATACTAATCCCTGAAGAATTCAAATAATCGGCACGAAGCCCAAACATGATAATTAGTCCAATTCATTTCAACAATTAGGTGTTATTATTTATTACGCGGGACGGACCAAGTCGCGATCCCCAATGGTGCTCTACCCCACGCCTGTTATCCGGCGTGCAAGTCACCTCAACACAGCACTAAGATGTGCAAGTCCGGGGTTTACTAACCCTCAGGACATCATTTACAAGTATTACCCACCTCGAACCGATGAAAGCTCATGCCCGCGACGCCTTAGCTCCTCGAACCGGCGTCCACGCACGTCAAAACTAGCACAAATCAGCACAAATATATCAAAATAGGCTAGTGGAACATCACCCAATCGAAAGAACTCGAAAAATATCAAAAATCACGAAATTTGCAAACCCCGAGCCCCAGGCCCACATCTCAAAAAATTTCGAAACTCAAATTTCCAGAACCCTCGTCTCGCCACGAGTCCATACATATAAAATTTACCAAAATCGGACTCCATTTGCCCGCTCAAATCGGTATTTTACCAAAGCCCTCGCCTAGGCTAAATTTCCCCACAATTTGATCTAATTTCAGTGAAATAAAGGGGGATTTCAAGATAAAAACGCGCAAATGAAACATAAAACTTACCTCCGACAATAACCCGATGATTTCCCAGCCATTCCCGTCACTTTCTCACTCTAGAGCTCAACAATGGGGGTTTCTAGGAGTGAAACCCGTATATGAAATGTTCTGGTTTTAACTTCACTGCCCGGAACCTTTGCTCTACGCGTTCGCGTGACTCCACTCACGTCCGCGATGCACAGACAGGCTAACCCTTCGCGAACACGGCACTGAACCACGCGTTCGCGATGACCATTTTTCTCAGCCACCAGATTTTCTTCTTCGCGAACGCGACCATGCTGACGCGAACGCGATGCCTTTCCTTCTTCTTCTACGCGAACGCGACTTCCATACACGCGAACACGATGCCTCCCTATGTCCTCTTACGCGATCGCGGCCCTCCTCTTCGCGAACGCGATGACCAACTGGTCCCCGCCTACGCGAACGTGGGCCTTGCCTCGCGAACGCGAAGGCTAAAAATCCTGCACTGTTTCTACAATTTTCTGCAGATTTTTCATGTTCAAAAAATGCCAGATGATGGTCCGGATTCACCCCGAGGCCCCCGGGACCCCAACGAAAACCACCAACATACTACAAAACACGATACGAACTTGCTCCAATGATAAAAACACATACTTTAACACGGAAAAACATCGAATTCAAGCAATTCAAGCGTAAGTTTTTCATTCAACTTCTACAACCGACATTCGATCAAAAACCCGACCAGACGATCTCCGAATGACCTGAAAATTTGCAGACATATCCAAAATCACATAACAAAGCTACAGAAATGGTCGGAATTCCATTCCGACCCCTGGATCAAAATATCACCTACCGTTCGGTTTTCGCCAAAATTCAACTTTAGCCAATTCAAGCCTAAAACTACACCGGACCTCCAAATTCAATTCCGATTGTTCTCCTAAGTTATAAATGATCCCCCGAAACTAGTCGAATCATCAGAATCCGATTCCGAGCACTCTAACTCGATAGTCAACTCTTGGTTGACTTTCCATATTCAAACTTCCTTCAAACATGCTATTTGCTTCATTGTCAATTCAATTCACTCCTAACTCACCCGATAGGCTCTAACACTGATATAAAAGGATAAAACATGTAATTGCAACATGACGGGGTGGTAAATTCCCGTAACGTCGGGCCGGGTCGTTACATTCTCCCCAACATAAACAAACGCTCGTCCTCGAGCGACTCAGAGTTGTACTAGAAACAACTCAATAGCTGAATGACCTTACCAAGCGTATACTCGGGCGATCATACGTCACCCTATATCACATAAGTCCGAAAACACCATATAGTCAAAATTTCACAGACCATCTGAACCATAAATCACATTGCACTTTCCGAAATCATAGGCCAAATGCAAATCCCATGCCTATACTCAGGATACACTCGAATCCACTGCAATAACCCATATTCACTACTCCGACTGAGATCATATGATGTATCAAACAACCCAATCACTCGAGACAATAGTCTCTAATCACACAATTTCCCATGATAACCAAATACCAACTGAAAACCCTTTTTTTATTAGATAGAGTCTTGTTCCAACACCTTCATATCATGCCCACGGCAACCGAACACGCGATATATCGAACCCATCTCTCAGGTCAACCATTCATGAATCCATTTCACTTTTAACCGATACCACAATAGGTTTCGGAGTCAAGCCTCGATTTTTACCTTTCTAACAAGCTAAGATCCAATATGCTCATATTCATTAATGACTCCAATGGTCATTTAGATTATAACACACCGCACTGGTGATAAGACACCTCAACACCGGCCTAAGCCACGACGAGCACAACATAGGCTCCAATAGAAACGCCTGAACACACTCGAATCATGACAGCTCAAATCATGACAACTATCTCCAGCAAAAGAGCTGCAATTCAATTCCTCTGTGCCATCATAACATAGAACTGAGATCGCGTCTCGCATTATAGAATTAGAGTACCTGAATCCTCCTCGAGAGGTCATAACATCATGTGGCCTTGCCACGATCCGTGATTCTATCCCAACGTTATTACTCATGAAGCACCTCAAGCCACTAAGCTCAAAACGGTCAGGCACGCACAGATCTAGGTCTTGAACCCACGCAATCAACCTCACCCATGGTGAAACAATTAACGTATGCTATCAAATCTTGAAAGGACACAACCGACGTGCCATTTGCCAAGCGATACTCAAAACGGACTTTTCCTCAGAAGTGGGGAAGTATTGTATACCCAGTAGCTTATAACTAACTATATTTTCACAATATTCTGTTGCGGCGTGCAACCCGCTCCAATGACATACCTGTGGCGGCGTGCCACCCGATCCGGATACCATACATGTGGCGGCGTGCCACCCGATCCACGCATAAATCTCGCAAAAAGGAAATGCATATCGAGTCGAATTTTCTCATTACAGCAAACATATATATATATATATATAGCCTCATGCTCGGCCACATGAAACGCATCTGACAACGTTTCTCAATACTGGAACTGAATCAATGGTGGATACTTCTACACTAACATCCGCCACTAAGGTCCAACCAACAAAGCAATACCCACCAGCCGTCTGCTGGTCCTGAGGTACAACTACCCCGCTGGAGCATACTCCGATGCACTTTGCTACGCAATTTGTGCCATATTCCGACATAGTCCATATCACATTTGTCTAGACGACCTTACTTATGTCAACCAGTCTGAAATAAGGTATCATAACCCCAATTCATCATATCAAGCTAAGAGTGAGCCACTAGGGCTTCCAATTTCCAATAATCACAAAACGGCGCCGATACACGCGATATACAACCACTGCATAGGCGGATTACGAGAACTTCTAGTCTCCAACACATATGTAACACATGAATCGCTATACCTGGTTCCACACTCCACCGTACGAATACATAACGCATATCAAGCGTCCATTCATTCCACGACGGCCATTCAGAAATTTCACTATGCCATCAACGACTCAGTTATTATAGTCGATCCAACAAGAGAATACCACCATACCATTGGATATCATCATTTTACATTACCTTGTCCTTTATGGATCATATTCCCTGCCAAGTTAATAGAATAGCAGTACCATTTTCTTAAATTATCAGAAAGATCGATTCTTAATTCACCTGCAGCTGTCCGCGCTGCTCAATAATTTTATTGACTTCCCATATATTATGAACTGATCTCAAAACCTAGAATATACCATTATCAACTTTCCATAACACATCGTGTATACCATATCACACTAAGACAACATGGAAATTCATATCCTTTTCCTCCGCCTCAACATCGGCGCACTCCACTAGTCAAGGACTTTCGTGATCCCATATAGAAGAAAAACTCATTACACATTCCACGCTTCGCATACCGACAGGAATATACTCATTTTCAAACCGTGATAAAACACATCATAAACTCTTTCTCCCCAATTACATTGCATAAGTTAAACTACCAGGACTGAATCCTTATACCCATATCGAGTTACACAACTACCAACACTCAAAAGCTCTGCTGCAATGTCTGCAAGACTCCTTACTTCAACCACCTACCAGGAATCAATCATTTTTTTTATACCATTCTGGTTCATTAACAAGTCGTTCCATTTACCAAGTTTCCTTTCTGATTCATCTCTAATTTCATATCAGTCTTTACTGTAGTACGACAATGCCTCAACCCCCTTTTTACCACACAAGGCTCGTACACAAGACCACACGGTCTAAGACCCAAATGCCGCTGAATACTCTCTCAATGTTTCCCAAAAGTACCACAAGCTACCACACTTTATTTTCATGAACTTCCCACGATTTTTAAATTGTTATCAGTACTTCCCCATACGGATACCTAGAATCCCATCATTCACATAATATAACACAAGCCTTGATCTTCTCTAACGAAACCTCCATCTTTAGCCACATATACAAATCTTAAGGCACCTGACTGTTACAAGCAAAATCTTGAAAACTGCAAAACCATTCTCGGACATCATTCACCCTTATTCAGCTGTAATTCAATTGTCCTATTGAGTAGGACCACTCGTGCCTTGTTAGAACTCTGACAATGCAGATCATGATTACATACAAACACAATTAGCTATCTTAACTTTCTATACACCGAACATTCATTACCAACATCAGTTCAAAACATCCTAGTATTTCTTCACATCTACGAAGCACCATAACCTTTATCAAAATTTCCCAAACATACCTAGAGACAGAGCCAACACAGCACACGACAGTGCAATCAGTTAATCAATAATAACCTCCCTAACTTAGCTCGGAGTCATACATCAAAGCACTTTCAACCACTCATATCATTATTACTCAAGTGATGCCGAAATGTTAATATGAGATTAAACTCAAGTCATTTACAAGCCTTAACAGAGACTCGAATCATCAGCGATATTAACTCTTTTGCAATTCTTGCATTCATTCACACACAACAGTTACGCCCCTATTTAGGTGACAGAAATCTTTCTAAGTCCCAAATTTTCCAAAAATTTCGGCAGAGTTTCCTTTGTAAATTGGCCTATTCACCTGCCAGAGAATCACCAAACCATTCTAACAATACATCCACAACTCAACAAGATATCACAATATATTTCAACAACATTAAGTCTCAATACTATACGAATCATATTATCATAGTTTATACTTGAACCTGCGTTGTACCTGCTCGAATCATAACACAATCAGATCACTTTAGTCTTCCTGAGTTTAAACTCATTCCACTACACATAAGGCACTTTACCTTCCAATTACGAGATATGATAATTATTTCTCACGCCCATAGCTAGGGCTACATATCAAATCACAATAAGAACCGAATACCTTACAGCTCTCCCATTATCAAACTGCCATTTGCACAATAAGGATCAATACCGATCGTATGAACTTCATAATACCGACTCGCAAAATTAATACCTTGGTGTTCAAGCCATAGACAAGGATCTGGCCTCAAGTCCTCCTGACTGGCCTAACATGAACTCACAGAGATTATATCTCGCCCCTCGTTCGAGGAAATCACAAGCCATAAGGCAATTACATTATTGAGCGCTCGATGCGTACACAGACGTATGGAAGGAATTTCAAAAATTATATCCCAAGCTGAATCAAGTGCGCACGATAAGAATTCCAAGAAATGTGAAGTGTTTCCTAAAGGTTCGCAGCCTCCCGAGGATAAGTACAGGCGTCCCCGTACCGATCCACAAGACTCTACTAACCGGCTCAAGACTCACGAGGCCTAGTAAACCTAGGCTCTGATACCAACTTGTCATGACCCCAAATCCGGTCGTGATGGCGCCCAGCACACTGCTAGGCCAGCCTGACCAATTAACAACAATCACGGAGCCATAAGCTCACTTTATCCAATTTAGGCATACGAAAATAATTCAACAGTGATAGATACATATTAAAAAACAGGGAACCAAATCCCAACACGTGCCAACTCCCATAGACCGAAGGGTCAAGAGTCATGAGCCTCTACGGAATATACAAGTGTAATAGTGAATATAAATGTGCACAAGTGTGGGATGATCAGAACAAAATATAGACAAACTCGAGAATCAGGTCCTGCGAACGCTGGCAGCTACCTCGACTGTCCAAAAGCACTTCCGAGCCACAATGGAATCAGCTCTGCTGTAATGTACCTGGATCTGCACACAAGGTGCATAGAGTCGGGTGTGAGTACTTCCAACTCAGCGGTTATAAAAGTAAATAATGCTGAAGGGAAGAAAACCACGCAAGGCACTATCTCTTGCTACACAATACATAACTATCATAAAACTTCAAAACACTATCATTTTATTCCTTTTCAGCATATGTGAGTAGATTATTTAGAAATCTCAATTTTTAGCTACTTTCTTTCATTATAACATACCCATACCTGGGAGAATCTCAAGCAGTGCAAGTCAGCACTCAAATCAGCCTCTCGGGCTCAGCACTCCTTAACAATTTATACCAGGAGATCTGGTCAATAAAGCAACAAATGCACATGTGCCGGTAAAGTATGAGTGCTAAAATGTTATGCCACGTAGTACACGTAAACCAATGTATGTATGCCATGCAATGCATATGACTGCTACGGCGTGTAGCCCGATCCTTTTGGGTACCCGTGCTCACTGGGGGTGTCCAGACTCCGGAGGGGCTCCTACAGCCCAAGCACAATATTAATATCACACCTGCTGCGGCGCGCAGCCCGATCCGTATACCACTGCGGCGTGCAGTCCGATCCATGCATGTGTATGCATATGCTCACATGAAATGCCATGCCCTAACATATGGCCCTCGGCCCAATTAGTCTAACAAATAATCAAGAAAGCCCTACGGGCAACAATATCACATTAGCTCATAGCTAAAATATTATTAAGACCTTGTTCAAGTTTTTACTTATAAAAATGTTGAATAGCAAAAGACCATTTAAAACCTTAAATTTAGATAAAAATATGTACAGTGTTATCAAGACAATGATACTAATCACTGAAGGATTCAAATAATCGGCACGAAGCCCAAACATGATAATTAGTCCAATTCATTTCAACAATTAGGTGTTATTATTTATTACGCGGGACGGACCAAGTCGCGATCCCCAATGGTGCTCTACCCCACGCCTGTTATCCGGCGTGCAAGTCACCTCAACACAGCACTAAGATGTGCAAGTCCGGGGTTTACTAACCCTCAGGACATCATTTACAAGTATTACCCACCTTGAACCGACGAAAGTTCATGCCCGCGACGCCTTAGCTCCTCGAACCGGCATCCACGCACGTCAAAACTAGCACAAATCAACACAAATATATCGAAATAGGCTAATGGAACATCACCCAATCGAAAGAACTCGAAAAATATCAAAAATCACGAAATTTGCAAAACCCGAGCCCCGGGCCCACATCTCGAAAAATTTCGAAACACATATTTCCAGAACCCTCGTCTCGCCACGAGTCCATACATATAAAATTTACCAAAATCGGACTCCATTTGCCCGCTCAAATCGGTATTTTACCAAAGCCCTGGCCTAGGCTAAATTTCCCCACAATTTGATCCAATTTCAGTGAAATAAAGGGGGATTTCAAGATAAAAACGCGTAAATGAAACATAAAACTTACGTCCGACAATAACCCGATGATTTCCCAGCCATTCCCGTCACTTTCTCACTCTATAGCTCAACAATGGGGGTTTCTAGGAGTGAAACCCGTATATGAAATGTTCTGGTTTTAACTTCACTGCCTGGAACCTTTGCTCTACGCGTTCGCGTGACTCCACTCGTGTCCGCGATGCACAGATAGGCTAACCCTTCGTGAATGCGGCACTGAACCACGCGTTCGCGATGATCATTTTTCTCAGCCACCAGATTTTCTTCTTCGCGAACGCGACCATGCTGACGCGAACGCGATGCCTTTCCTTCTTCTGCTATGCGAACGCGGCCTCCATACACGCGAACGCGATGCCTCCCTATGTCCTCTTACGCGATCGCGGCCCTCCTCTTCGCGAACGCGATGACCAACTGGTCCCCGCTTACGCGAACGCGGGCCTTGCCTCGCGAACGCGAAGGCTAAAAATCCTTCACTGTTTCTGCAAATTTCTGCAGATTTTTCATGTTCAAAAATGCCGGATGATGGTCCGGATTCATCCCGAGGCCCCCGAGACCCCAACGAAAACCACCAACATACTACAAAACACGATACGAACTTGCTCCAATGATAAAAACACATACTTTAACACGGAAAAACATCGAATTCAAGCAATTCAAGCGTAAGTTTTTCATTCAACTTCTACAACCGACATTCGATCAAAAACCCGACCAGACGATCTCCGAATGACCTGAAAATTTGCAGACATATCCAAAATCACATAACTAAGCTACAGAAATTGTCGGAATTCCATTCCGACCCCCGGATCAAAATATCAGCTAGCGTTCGGTTTTCGCCAAAATTCAACTTTAGCCAATTCAAGCCTAAAACTACACCGGATCTCCAAATTCAATTCCAATTGTTCTCCTAAGTCATAAATGATCCCCCGAAACTAGTCGAATCATCAGAATCCGATTCCGAGCACTCTAACTTGATAGTCAACTCTTGGTTGACTTTCCATATTCAAACTTCCTTCAAACATGCTATTTGCTTCATTGTCAATTCAATTCACTCCTAACTCACCCGATAGGCTCTAACACTGATATAAAAGTATAAAACATGTAATTGCAACATGACGGGGTGGTAAATTCCCGTAACGACGGGCCGGGTCGTTACAAATAGATACTACACACCTATGATAGACACAGGATCAGAAGTAAATTTATGCAGATATAATTGCCTACCAGAAGAGAAATGAGAAAACTTTAGGACACCCTTACCAGTAACAAGATTTAACAACGAAGGAAGCATAATTACCCACAAATCAAGAAATATAAAAATACAAATATGGGATAAAATACTTACTATAGAAGATATATACAATTTTGAATTACCCACAAGAGATATTTCACTAGGAATACCATTCTTAGATAAACTATACCCACATGTAATAACTAAAACACACTGGTGGTTTACAACACCATGCAAACAAAAAATAGGAGCAAAAAGACTTATAAAAAAGAAAAGAAAAACAACTGATTGGATAAAAGGAAGTGAGAAAATAACACAAAAATTAGAAAATGAAAAAGAAGATACTAATAAAATAGAATTAATTATTTTTTCAATAAATACAATCAAAATAATTCAAGAAAAACTAGAACCATTGTATAGTGAAAACCCCTTACAAGGTTGGGAAAAACATAAAATAAAGGTAAAAATAGAGCTAATTGATGAAAATAGTATAATAACACAAAAACCCTTAAAATACAATTTTAAAGATTTAAATGAATTTAAAATACACATTGATGAATTACTAGAACAAGGTTATATACAAGAAAGCAATAGCAAACATACAAGTCCAGCATTCATAGTAAATAAACATAGTGAACAAAAAAGAGGAAAAAGTAGAATGGTTATTGATTATAGAAACCTAAATGAAAGAACTAAGACGTATAATTACTCAATACCAAATAAGATACTAAAAATAAGACAAATACAAGGATTTAACTACTTTAGTAAATTTGATTGCAAATCAGGATTTTACCACTTAAAGTTAGAAGAAGAATCTAAGAAACTTACAGCATTTACCGTACCCCAAGGATTCTATGAATGGAACGTATTACCTTTTGGATATAAAAACACACCAGGCAGATATCAACATTTTATGGATAACTATTTCAAACAACTAGAAAATTGTATAATATACATTGATGATATACTATTATATTCAAAAACATATGATGAACATATAAAATTATTAGAAAAATTCATACATATTATAGAAATATCGGGAATAAGCCTAAGTAGAAAAAAAGGCAGAAATAATGAAAAACCAAATAGAATTTCTAGGAATAGAAATAGATAAAAGAAGAATTAAAATACAAACTCATATAGTACAAAAGATAATAAATTCAAATGAACAATTAGATACAAAGAAAAAACTACAATCATTTTTAGGATTAGTAAACCAAGTAAGAGAATATATACCAAAATTAGCAGAGACTTTAAAACCATTACAAAAAAATCTAAAAAAGGATATAGAGTACCATTTTAGTGAACAAGATAAAAAGCAAGTAAGAAAAGTCAAACAAATATGTAAAAACCTACCAAAATTATACTTCCCAGATGAAAATAAAAAAATTTCATATATAGTAGAATCTGATGCAAGTGAAAAAAGCTATGGAGGAGTATTAAAATACAGGTATGATAAAGAAAAAATAGAACATCACTGTAGGTATTATTCAGGAATATTTACAAACCCGGAGATAAAATGGGAAATCAATAGAAAAGAATTACATGCAGTATATAAATGTTTACTGGCATTTGAACCATATATTGTATATAATATGTTTATTATAAGAACAGATAATACACAAGTAAAATGGTGGTTAACCAGGAAGATACAAGATTCAGTTACAACAAAAGAAATATGTGATGACCCGGCCCGTCATCATGTGAGTTATCACCTCGTTATCTGTAACGACCCGGCCCGTCGTTACGGGAATTTACCACCCCGTTACCTTGCATTTACATATCTTATGCTTTTATATCAGTAATAGAGTATATCGGGTGAGTTAGGAGTGATTCGGGTTGAAAAATGAAGCAAATAGCATGTTTGTAGGAAGCTTGAATTTGGGAAGTCAACCTAGAGTTGACTATTGAGTAAGAGTGCTTGGAACTGGATTCCGATGATTCGACTAGTTTCGGGGGATCATTTATGACTTAGGAGAGCAATCGGAATTGAATTCGGAGGTCCGGTGTAGTTTTAGGCTTGAATTGGCGAAGGTTGAATTTTGGCGGAAACCGGATGGTAGGTGAGATTTTGATCCGGGGGTCGAATGGAATTCCGACAATTTCTGTAGCTTCATTATGTGATTTTGGATATGTCTGCAAATTTTCAGGTTATTCGGACATCGTTTGATCGGGTTTTGGATTGAATGTTAGTTTTGAAAGTTTCGAAGAAAGTTAGGCTTGAATTCGTGTGTAAATGGTGATTTTGATGTTTAGGATGGTGTTTTTCTGATTGGAACAAGTTCGTATCATTATTTGGAGTATGTGGGTGGTTTTTGTTGGGGTCCCGGGGGCCTCGGGATGATTTCGGACCATCAACCGGGCATGTGGGACTTGGCAAAATCTACAGAAAACTGCAGGTTTCTGCCCAGTCAATTAGACATTCGCGTTCACGTGACATGGGTCGCGTTCGTGAAGGCCAGGGGGGCTAAAGCATCGCGTTCGTGGTCAGGGTGTCGCGTTCGCGTAGGCCAGGGGTCTTGTGCATCGCGATCGCGTTCCTGGGGTTGCGTTCGCGTAGGGTCGTGAGACTGAGCATCGCGTTCGCGAGAAGGTGATCGCGAACGCGTAGAAGGAAATCTGGGCAGCTGGGAGTTTGAACATCGCGAACGCGGGGTTGGCGTCGCATTCGCTAACAGTAACTGGAAGCCGAGCATCTCGAACGCGTGAGGGCTCACGCGAACGCGTAGAACAAAATGTTCTGGTAGTGAATAAAAATCACAGAACAGAGAGCTCGCGGGTTTATACCCCAAAAATACAATTTTGAGCCCTAGAGAGAAGAAAACTCGAGGAAAACACTGAGAAATCATCGGGTATTCATCGAAGGTAAGATTCTTGACTCAAAAACATCATTTTAAGGTAGAATTAACATCAATCATCATGAAATTGGGTAGAAATCTTGAAGAATTGTGGCCTATGTATTGAAAACGGGATTTTGAGTTTTGGAAGGCCATTTGAACTCCGATTTCGATAAATTTTATATGCACGGACTCGTGGCGAGACGAGAATCGCATTGGTACTAATTTCGGAATTTTCCGAGAAGTGGGCCCGGGGTCGGGTTTTACCAACTTGGTGTATTTATGCGAATTTCATGTAAATTGAAATAGGTTATGATTCTTTGACCCGTATTTCATATAATTATTGTGATTTGACTAGATTCTACGCATGAGGCAGCGAATTTCAAAGGAAAAGGGATCGCGGATGAATCTACGACCGGCTAGAGGTGAGTAGTTTGTGTATATGGTAGCCTGAGGGTTCGAAACTCCAGCTTAGCACATTGTGACGCTAGTAGGGCGTGCCTCGCACACCGTGGCAGGTGCGGGATTGATTGTGACTGGGGAGTGAGACTTGGTCCATCCCGGATGTAAATAATATGTTATTAGTGTTGGAAATACACTGTATTTGATATGTTTGTGGGCGGTAAGCCTTGTTTGGGGCCTTGTGCCGATCTGTAGCGTCCTTAGAGGACAATATTTATGTGATAGCTATAATTGCTTAATCATTGATCTCAGTCCTGGAAATTGAAATCACAGTATTGATATGCTAAGTCATCTGTTTTTGGAAAAATTAATAAAGCTAAAGTATTTTACATAAATTATGAACTGAAATTGGAATTAAGATAAATGAATTGTTTTGTGACTTATCTGATTTATGTTGACTGAGGATGGATCGGGCTGCACGCCGCAGTGGTTGATATGAGGATCGGGCTGCACGCCGCATCAGTATTGCGCTTGGGCTGTAGGAGCCCATCCGGAGTCTGTACACACCCCTAGTGAGCGCCGTCGACGTTAAATGGATCGGGCTACACGCCGTAGCGATTATGTGCTTTGCATTGCATGTCTATTTGTTGAATTACTCTGTGGTAGCTGTATTGTACTGTTGATGCTAGTTCGTAGGAGGAATCGAACTGTAGTTTAGCTTCATTATGTGGTATTCTGTGGATTTCTTATTTTCAGCTACTTGTATATATTTATTACTCACTGAGTACTTAGTACTCACCCCTACTCCCCTGCACCTTTTGTGTGCAGACTCGGGTACTCAGGAGCAGTAGACAGGCATTTCCAGCGTTTGCAGTGTCATATCGAGTTGCTGAGGTAGCTGCCTACGTTCGCAGAACCTAGCTTCTCCTCTCCTTTCCAGTTGTTATTTGTATTTTGCATACAGACTTGAGTATTTCTATACAGTACTCTCTATTATGTTGGGTTTTTGTTAGAGGCTCTAGACTTGTGACTCCAGATCTTTGGGAGTGTCAGTTATTTTCGCACTTCTCCGTATTTTGTTCATTATTATTATTATTGGAGTTCTTTGACTCATATATTCTTCTAGAGATGTCCTTTTAGGACTGATATTCATTGTGATAAGTAATTGTTGGTATGGCTGGCCTAGCTTAATTGTTGGGCGCCATCACGACTGGATTTGGGTCGTGACAAGTTGGTATCAGAGCCTAGGTTACTAGGACTCGCGAGTCATGAGCCGGTTTAGTAGGCTTTCGCGGATTGGTACGTAGACGTCCGTATCTATCCTTAGAGGGCTACAGAAACTTTAGGAAAAACCTCACATTTTCTTGGATTCATATCGTGCGATTTGTGTTATCATGAAATTAAATTTTTCCATATTCTATTCTCTCGCACATGGCGAGAACACGGGCTAACGGACGTGGCGGACGACCACCATTGGCACCCAGAGGCCATGGTCGTGGTAGAGGTAGGGCAGCAGTACCAGCACCTGCTGGCCCACCAGCTGACCAGACTCAGGGTCAGATTCCTGCACCAGTGGCCCAGGCTCAGGACCAGATTCCAGTGGCAGACGCTCCGACAACTCAGGTTCAGGCACCGGCAGTGCCCATTGTAATACCGGGTCTTTAGGAGACCTTGACCCAGATCTTATCAGTATGCATAGGCTTGGCTCAGGTCATTGTAGCCTCTCTGCGCGGCGTCTTCATCACGAGCGGGGGGAGGGAATCGGACCCCGTGGCTCGCACGCCGAGCCGGTTCGGCCGGTTGCGCTTGTTGCACTAGCTCCTGCTCACATGGTTCCGAGTTATGCCCGACGATGAGCGGCGTCGTTTGGAGAGATTTGAGAGGCTACGGCCTCCGACATTCAGTGGTGCTGAGGGCGAGGATGCCCAGGGTTTTCTTGACAGATGTCGGCGCATGCTTCGCACCGCGGGTATTCTAGAGTCCAGCGGTGTTTCATTCACCACTTTTCAGTTCACGGGTGCAGCATTTCGGTGGTGGGAGGATTTCGAGAGGCGTAGGCCCGTTGGGGCAGTGCCCCTCACTTGGCAGCAGTTCTCCACGGTATTTTTGGAGAAGTACGTGCCTCAATCTCAGAGAGAGGAGCTGCGTCGTCAGTTTGAGTGGCTGAAGCAGGGAGGCATGACGGTTACTCGATACGAGATGAGATTCACACAGCTGGCCCGTCATGCCATGTGGATGGTTCCTACGGAGAGAGAGAGGATTCGGAGATTTATCGATGGCCTTATTTATCCCATCCGCATATTGATGACCGGGGAGAGAGCTTCGGCAGTTACCTTTGAGGAGGTGGTTGATGCTGCCCCGTCACATTGAGACAGATCGCCGCAGAGAGCGGGAGGAGAGAGAGGCTAAGAGGCCTCGTGGTGCTGGCAGCTACAGTGGTGCTCCGTCTAGGGGCCAACCTCGGCATAGCAGGGGTCGTTCTTTCGGGTCTCATCGGTCCGGACGTGCGGAGTCCGGTGGGGTTTCATCGGATCGTGGTCGTCGGGGCCATCGGGGTTATCGGGGTCGGCAGAGCCGTCAGCAGAGTCAGCCCGCACTGAGTGCTCTTCCAGCTCAGAGCTCTGCTCCTGCTTCCTCAGCACAGGGTTCATTTGTAGCGAGGGGTCCTCAGCAGCCCCTTCTTCCATCTTCAAGCCGTTGTTTTGAGTGCGGTGACTTAGGTCATATCAGGAGAGAGTGTCCTCAGTGGCTTCGTAAGCGGTCTTAGCAGAGGGATCAGCCCTCGTCTTCTACTCCTGTTTCTTCAGCGCCAGCACAGTTGGCTAGGACTGGTGGCCAGGGATCCAGAGGTCGCCCTAGGGGTGAGGATCGTACTGGTGGAGGCCAGGCTCGTTTCTATGCTCTTCCGGATAGAAAGGATGCTAGTGCTTCAGATACGGTCATTTCAGGTATTATCTCAGTCTGCCACAGGGATGCTTCTGTCTTATTTGATCCCGGATCCACCTATTCTTATGTTTCTACTTATTTAGCTCATCACTTGGGTATGACCCGTGGTATTCTTGCTTTGCCCGTACATGTGTCTTCCCCAGTGGGGGATACTGTTGTTGTGGATCAGGTATATCGATCCTGTCTTGTTACTATTGGGGGTCTGGAGACCCGAGTTGATCTATTACTACTGGGCATGGTAGATTTCGATGTAATTCTAGGCATGGATTGGCTATCTCCTTACCATGCGATTCTGGACTGTCATGCCAAGACAGTCACACTAGCTATTCCAGGTAATCCGAGGATCGAGTGGCGTGGCATGACTGATTATGTGTCCGACAGGGTGATTTCTTATATAAAGGCCCAACGAATGATTGGTAAAGGTTGTTTATCTTATTTGGCCTTCATTAGAAATGATGAGGCTGAGTCTCCCAGTCCTGATTCGGTCCCCATTGTGAGGGAGTTTCCGGATGTATTTCCAGCAGACCTACCAGGCATGCCGCTTGACAGAGATATTTTGGTATTGACTTGGTGCCGGGCACTCAGCCCATTTCTATTCCTCCCTATCGCATGGCACCAGCAGAGTTAAAAGAATTGAAGGAACATCTTCAGGAACTCTTAGATAAGGGTTTCATTCGTCCGAGTGTGTCACCTTGGGGTGCACCGGTGTTGTTCGTGCAGAAGAAAGATGGCACAATGAGAATGTGCACTGACTACAGGCAGCTGAACAAGGGAACAGTGAAGAATAAGTACCCATTGCCTCGTATCGAGGACCTATTCAATCAGCTCCAGGGAGCTAGTGTATTTTCTAAGATTGATCTATGATCGGGATATCATCAGTTGAAGATCAGGGACTCAGATATTATGAAGACAGCGTTCAGGACGCGATATGGGTACTACGAGTTCCTGGTGATGTCTTTCGGGCTGACTAATGCCCCAACTGCATTCATGCACTTGATGAATAGTGTATTTCGGCCATACCTTGATTCTTTTGTGATTGTGTTTATTGATGATATTCTGGTGTATTCACGTAGCCAGAAGGAGCATGCACAGCACTTGAGGGTGGTATTGCAGAGGCTGAGAGAAGAGAAGCTTTATGCAAAATTCACTAAGTGTGAGTTCTGGCTTGATACTGTGGCTTTTCTGGGACATGTAGTGTCTAGTAATGGTATACGGGTCGATCCACAGAAGGTTGAGGCGGTGCAAAATTGGCCCGGACCTTCCTCAGCTACTGAGATTCGGAGTTTCCTTGGCTTGGCAGGCTATTATCGCCGGTTTGTTCAGGGTTTCTCATCTATTGCTTCACCGTTGACCAAGTTGACACAGAAGAATGCTCCATTTGTGTGGTCTGATGAATGTGAGGAGAGCTTTCAGAAGCTCAAGGAGGCTTTGACCACAGCTCCAGTACTTGTGTTGCCATCAGCCTCGGGGTCATATACGGTGTATTGTGATGCTTCTAGAGTTGGGCTCGGTTGTGTGTTAATGCGGGAGGGTAGGGTTATTGCATATGCTTCTCGTCAGCTAAAGCCCCACGAGAAGAACTACCCTGTTCATGATTTGGAGTTAGCTACTATTGTTCATGCCTTGAAGATTTGGAGGCACTACTTATATGGTGTATCTTGTGATGTGTATACGGACCACCGCAGCCTTCAGCATTTGTTTAAGCAGAAAGATCTAAATTTGAGGCAGCAGAGATGGCTTGAATTGCTTAAAGACTATGATATTACTATCTTGTACCATCCCGGGAAAGCCAATGTAGTGGCTGATGCATTGAGTCGGAAGGCTATTAGTATGGGCAGTTTGGCGTATATTCCAGGTTGGGGAGAGACCCCTTGCAGTTGATGTTCAGGCGTTAGCTAATCAGATGGTGAGACTGGATATTTCTGAGCCCGGTCGGGTGATGGCTTGTGTGATGGCTCGTTCTTCTTTATATGATCGTATCCGAGAGCGCCAGTATGATGATCCACACTTACTTGTCCTTAAGGACAGAGTTCAGGATGATGATGCCAGAGATGTCACTATTGATAGTGATGGTGTATTGCGGATGCAGGGCCGGATATGCGTGCCCAATGTTGATGGCCTTCGTGAGTTGATATTGGAGGAAGCCCATAGCTCGCGGTATTCTATTCATCCAGGAGCCGCGAAGATGTATCAGGATTTGAAGCAGCATTACTGGTGGAGAAAGATGAAGAAAGATATTGTGAGCCATGTGGCTCGGTGTCTAAACTGTCAGCAGGTCAAGTATGAGCATCAGAGACCTGGTGGTGTATTCCAGCGTATTGATATTCCTGAGTGGAAGTGGGAAAGGATTACTATGGACTTTGTTAGTGGACTCCCTCGGACGGCGAGGAAGTTCGATTCAGTTTGGGTGGTGGTGGATAGGTTGACCAAGTCAGCTCACTTCATCCCAGTGTGTACTACTTATTCCTCAGAGCGGTTGGGCAGAGGTATTCATCCGTGAGATAGTGAGATTGCATGGAGTTCCCATTTCTATTATATCGGACAGAGGTACCCAGTTCACTTCTCAGTTCTGGAGGACATTTCAGCGAGAGTTGGGTTCACAGGTAGAGCTGAGCACAGCATTTCATCCACAGACGGATGGGCAGTCTGAGCGTACTATTCAGATATTGGAGGACATGTTGCGTGCTTGTGTCATTGATTTCGGTGGTTCATGGGCTGATTACTTGCCTCTTGCGGAGTTTGCTTATAATAATAGCTATCAGTCCAGCATTCAGATGGCACCGTATGAAGCTTTATATGGGAGGCGGTGTAGGTCTCCAGTCGGTTGGTTTGAGCCCGGCGAGGCTAGGTTGTTGGGGACAGAGTTAGTTCAGGATGCCTTAGACAAGGTGAAGGTGATTCAGGAGAGACTTCGCACAGCTCAGTTGCGTCGGAAGAGTTATGCGGACCGAAAGGTCTGAGATGTGTCTTATTCAGTAGGTGAGAAAGTGTTGCTGAAGGTTTCGCCTATGAAGGGTGCTATGAGGTTTGGAAAGAAAGGGAAGTTGAGCCCAAGGTGCTTAGGAAAGTTGGGGAGGTGGCCTATATGCTTGCTTTGCCACCCAGTTTGTCGGGAGTTCACCCGGTGTTCCATGTATCCATGCTCCGGAAGTATGTCGGAGACCCGTCTCATGTGTTAGACTTCAGCACGATACAGTTAGATGCGGACTTGACTTATGATGTGGAGCCAGTAGCCATTTTGGGTCGTCATGTTTGTAAGCTGAGATCCAAGGACATAGCTTCAGTGAAAGTGCAGTGGAGAGGTCGTCCCGTGGAGGAAGCAACTTGGGCGATCGAGTAGGAGATGGGGAGCAGATATCCTCACTTGTTTGATATTCCAGGTATGTTTCTTAACCTGCTCGCGGACGAGCTTTTGTTTAAGTTGGGGAGAATGTAACAACCCAGCCCGTCGTTACGGGAATTTACCACCCTGTTACCTTGCATTTACATATCTTATGTTTTTATATCAGTAATAGAGTATATCGGGTGAGTTAGGAGTGATTCGGGTTGAAAAATGAAGCAAATAGCATGTTTGTAGGAAGCTTGAATTTGGGAAGTCAACCTAGAGTTGACTATTGAGTTAGATTGCTCGGAACTGGATTTCGATGATTCGACTAGTTTCGGGGGATCATTTATGACTTAGGAGAGCAATCGGAATTGAATTCGGAGGTCCGGTGTAGTTTTAGGCTTGAATTGGCAAAGGTTGAATTTTGGCGAAAATTGGATGGTAGGTGAGATTTTGATCCGGGGGTCGGAATGAAATTCCGAAAATTTTTGTAGCTTCGTTATGTGATTTTGGATATGTCTGCAAATTTTCAGGTCATTCGGACATCGTTTGATCGCGTTTTGGATTGAATGTTAGTTTTGAATGTTTCGAAGAAACTTAGGCTTGAATTCGTGTGTAAATGGTGATTTTGATGTTTAGGATGGTGTTTTTGTGATTGGAACAAGTCCGTATCATGTTTTGGAGTATGTTGGTGGTTTTCGTTGGGGTCCGGGGGTCTCGGGATGATTCCGGACCAACAACCGGGCATATGGGACTTGGCAAAATCTGCAGAAAACTGCAGGTTTCTGCCCAGTCAATTAGACGTTCACGTTCGCGTGACATGGGTCGCGTTCGCGAAGGCCAGGGGGGCTAAAGCATCGCGTTCACGGTCAGGGTGTCGCATTCGTGTAGGCCAGGGGTCTTGTGCATCGCAATCGCGTTCTTGGGGTCGCGTTCGCGTAGGGTCGTGAGAGTGAGCATCGCGTTCGCGAGAGGGTGATCGCGAACGCGTAGAAGGAAATCTGGGTGGCTGGGAGTTTGAGCATTGCGAACGCGTGGTTGGCGTCGCGGTCGCGAAGAGTAACTGGAAGCCGAGCATCGCGAACGTGTGAGGGCTCACGCGAATGCATAGAACAAAATGTTATGGCAATGAATAAAAATCACAGAACAGAGAGCTCACGGGTTTATACCCCAAAAACACAATTTTGAGCCCTAGAGAGAAGAAAACTCGAGGAAAACACCGAGAAATCATCGGGTATTCATCGGAGGTAAGATTCTTGACTCAAAAACATCATTTTATGGTAGAATTAACATCAATCTTCATGAAATTGGGTAGAAATCTTGAAGAATTGTGGCTAGGTATTGAAAACGGGATTTTGAGTTTTGCAAGGCCATTTGAAATCCGATTTCGATAAATTTTATATGCACGGACTCGTGGCGAGACGAGGATCGCGTTGGTACTAATTTGGGAATTTTCCGAGCAGTGGGCCCGGGGTCGGGTTTTACCAACTTGGTGTATTTATGCGAATTTCATGTAAATTGAAATGGGTTATGATTTTTTGACCCGTATTTGATATAATTATTGTGATTTGACTAGATTCTACGCACGAGGCAGCGAATTTCAAAAGAAAAGGCATCGCGGACGAATCTACGACCGGCTAGAGGTGAGTAGTTTGTGTATATGGTAGCCTGAGGGTTCGAAACCCGGCTTAGCACATTGTGACGCTAGTAGGGCGTGGCTCGCACACCGTGGCAGGTGCGAGATTGATTGTGACTGGGGATTGAGACTTGGTCCATCCCGGATGTAAATAATATGTTATTAGTGTTGGAAATACACTGTATTTGATATGTTTGTGGGCGGTAAGCCTTGTTTTGGGCCTTGTGCCGATCTGTAGCGTCCTTAGAGGGCAATATTTATGTGATATCTATAATTGCTTAATCATTGATCTCAGTCCTGGAAATTGAAATTACAGTATTGATATGCTAAGTCATCTGTTTTTGGAAAAATTAATAAAGTTAAAGTATTTTTCATAAATTATGAGCTGAAAACTGAAATTAAGATAAATGAACTGTTTTGTGACTTATCTAATTTATGTGGACTGCGGATGGATCGGGATGCACGCCGCAGTGGTTGATATGAGGATCGGGCTGCACGCCGCAGCAGTATTGCGCTTGGGCTGTAGGAGCCCCTCCGGAGTCTGTACACACCCCCAGTGAGCGCCGTCGACGTTAAATGGATCGGGCTACATGCCGTAGCGGTTATGTGCTTTGCATTGCATCTCTATTTGTTAAATTACTCTGTGGTAGCTGTATTGTACTGTTGATGCTAGTTCGTAGGAGGAATCGAACTATAGTTTAGCTTCATTATGTGGTATTCTGTGGATTTCTTATTTTCAGCTACTTGTATATATTTATTACTCACTGAGTACTTAGTACTCACCCCTACTCCCTGCACCTTTTGTGTGCAGACTCGGGTACTCAGGAGCAGTAGACAGGCATTTCCAGCGTTTGCGGTATCATATCGAGTTGCTGAGGTAGCTGCCTACGTTCGCAGAACCTAGCTTCTCCTCTCCTTTCCAGTTGTTATTTGTATTTTATATTCAGACTTGAGTATTTCTATACAGTATTCTCTATTTCTGTTGGGTTTTTGTTAGAGGCTCTAGACTTGTGACTCCAGATCTTTGGGAGTGTCAGTTATTTTCGCACTTCTCAGTATTTTGTTCATTATTATTATTATTGGAGTTCTTTGACTCATATATTCTTCTAGAGATGTCCTTTTGGGACTGATATTCGTTGTGATAAGTAATTGTTGGTCTGGCTAGCCTAGCTTAATTGTTGGGCGCCATCACGATCGGATTTGGGTCATGACATTATCCCCGTTAAATGCTTGTTAATGTTTCAATATGCATGTTTGGCGAGTTTGAGTCAACTCGGATTGAGTATAGTTGGAAATGAGACAAAAAGTCTCTTAGAAGAAAGAATAGTTGGAAAAAGTCAACTGGACGTTGACTTGTGAGTTAGAGAGCTCGGAATCGAATTTTAATGATTCGGTCAGCTCCGGGAGGTCATTTATAAGCTAGGAAAGCGATTGGAAGTGAATTTGGAGGTCCGGTGTAGAAATAGGCTTGAATTGGCCAAGGTTGAATTTTGGCGATATCCGATCGATAGGTGAGATTTTGATCCGGGAGTCGGAATAGAATTCCGACAGTTGTAGTAGCTCCGTTGTGTGATTTTGGATGTGCCTTGAAAATTTCAGGTCATTCAGAGATCGTTTGGTCGAATTTTTGATCGAATGTCGGTTGTAGAAGTTTGAATGAAAACTTAGGCTTGAATTGCTTGAATTCAATGTTATTCCGTGTTAAAGTATGTGTTTTTATCATCGGAGCAAGTTTGTATGGTGCTATGGAGTATGTTTGTGGCTTTCGTTGGGGTCCCGGGGGACCCGGGGTGGTTTCGGGAGGTTAAACGGAAGAAAAACATGGAAATTGCAGGGTTGAAGATTTCTGGTTCTGCTGTTTTCGCTCCTGCGGAAATGGGAGCGCAGGAGCGAGTCCGCAGGAGTGGAAAAGAGAGTGCAGAAGCGCTGGGGTTCGCTGAGGCGGATCCTGGTCCGCAGGGGAGGCACCACTGGTGCGGAAGGAAAGACCGCAGATGCGGTCTGGGCTCGTTATGGGACGATCCGCAGAAGTGGTAGACTTGTCGCCTAAGCGAGTCCGCAGGAGCGGACTCTGGTGCGCAGAAGCGGTAAGGCGTGCAGGTGCGAAGGCGTGTTCGTAGGAGCGGTCTCGCAGGAGCGAGACTTGGACCACAAAAGCGGAACTGGGCAGCTTGGTGTAGTCTCGTAGAAGCGACCACTTGGTCGCGGAGGTGGCATCGCAGAGGCGGATTTTTGTCCGCAGAAGCGGAAATCACGCCTGTGTTAAAAATAACAGAAGGGTTAAAATTTCATAAGTTGCAAAACATTTGGGCTCGGTTTAGAGAGGTGAATTGGGCGATTTGGACGAGAAATTGCTGGGAGATCACCGGGTTATCGTCGGAGGTGAGTTTTATGGTTCATTTACGCGTTTTTATCTTGAAATCCCCCTTTTATTTCACTGAAATTGGATCGAATTGTGTGGAAATTTAGCCTAGGCCAGGGCTTTGGTAAAATACTGATTTGAGCGGGCAAATGGAGTTCCGAATTTGGTAAATTTTATATGCCTAGACTCGTATTGAGACGAGGGTTCCGAATATGTAACTTTTATAATTTTTCGAGAGGCGCACCAAAAGTCGGGTTTTGACAACTTTGTGGGTTTTGATGCAATTTGGGTTATTTCGAATGAGTTGCATAAAATTAGCATATATTGATGTATTATCATTGATTTTTAACAGATTTGGCATCCGAGGAGATTGATTTGCGAGGCAAGTGCAAGGCGGGCTAAGGCTTCTACCGGTTCAAGGTAAGTGGTGGTAGTAAATAATGTACTGAGGGTTTGAAACCCCGTACTTGCAGTTTACAGTGCTATGTTGAGAGGAGTCACGCGTCATGTGACGGGCGTGGTGACATTGTGATTGTGGGATTGGACTTGGTCCTTCCCGACTGATAGCGTATTATGTATTATGACTGTAAATGAGAGTACAACTGTGTAATTGGGCTACTAGCCATGTTTGGGGCCTTGTGCCGACCTGTAGAGTATTAGGGTAGCCAATAGAGCTAAGCGACCCTTATATCATGCTAGATACATACACCCAGCCGTAGAATATCATGCTGGATACATACACCCAGCCATAGAATATCATGCTGGATACATACACCCAGCCATAGAATATGATGCTGGATACATACACCCAGCCGTAGTATATCATGATGGATACATACACCCGACCGTAGTATATCATGCTGGATACACACACCCAGCCGTAGTACATCATGCTGGATACATACACCCAGCCGTAGTATATCATGCTAGATACATACACTCAGCCGTAGCTATAGCTGTATAGCATAAGAGAGACTATCTAGGGTGGAATTCCCCGTTCTAGCTGAGTGGGCCTGCGAGGTCAAGTCTATACTTATTGAGACAGGGTTGAGGACCCACTATGAGATATTATACTGGGCCTGAGAGGCCAAGTCTATATTGACTGAGATAGGGTCGAGGACCCACTATGAGATATTATATTGGGCATGAGAGGCCAAGTCTATATTGACTGAGATAGGGTCGAGGACCCACTGTGAGATATTATATTGGGCCTGACAGGACAAGTATATACTAACTGGGATAGGGTCGAGGACCCACTATGTATATATACCTATGTTGGATCGGACTGCACGCCGCAGTGATATATATGTGGATCGGACTGCACGCCGCAGTAATATACAAGTGGGATGGACTGCACGTCGTATTGCGCTTGGGCTGTAGGAGCCCCTACGGAGTCTGAGTCTGCACACATTCCCAGTGAGTGCTGGTATATTATGGGATCAGGCTTCACGCCGCAGCAGTATAAATATATATGTGTAATATTTGTGTGGATCGTGTTGCACGCCGCAATATCATAGCGCTTGGGCCTACGGAGCCCTTCCGAAGTCTGTATACACCCCCAGTGAGCGCCGTCGACGTTAAATGGAGCGGGCTGCGCGCCGCAGCGGTATACATATTGGAGCGGGCTGCACGCCGCAGCATTATACTTATTCATATCCATATACATTCGTAATTACTTATACATTATAGACATGTGTATATATTTACTTACATTGAGATGGCTATTCACCGTAGCGGTACGAGTGAGGATTTGGTCAGTGTGGGACCTTGTTGAGATAGATGTGGACTGGAGATCAGAGTAGCGATGACTTACCTGTGGGTTTGCCTTAGAACTGTTTAGTGACAGTACATGAGTTCTTATTTTCAGTTATTATTTATTATTATTACTCACTGAGTTGAAATATACTCACCTCACTCCCCTGCACTTTTTGTGCAGATATACAGGTTCAGGAGGGCATATGAGCTATCACAACTGCTTTATTATCCCCATTCTGTGGAGACCTCGAGGTAGCTACCGACGTCCGCAGTACCTGACCTCTTCCTTTTTTATCATTTTGATGTCTCCATTCTGCTTAGACTTGATGGTGCAGTAGATCTCATTTGTAGAGGCTCAGACTCGTGACACCACGATTTGGTTGGGACTGTATTTTGTATGTTTGTATTATTACGTTTATCATTTTGATATGAACACTTGTTGTTTAAGTTTAACTTGATTAACCGGAATTAATAAATGGCTGCTTAAGAGATATTATGGTCGGGCTTGTCTAGCATTGTGTTGGGCGCCATCACGACCAGTGTTTGGGTAATGACAAGTTGGTATCAGAGCCTAGGTTAACATGTCTCGCGAGTCATGAGCCGATTTAGTAGAGTCTCATGGATCGGTGCGGGGACGCCTGTACTTATCCTCGGGAGGCTGCAAACCTTTTAGGAAAGTTTCAAATTCTTGGAATTCTTATCGTGCGTACTTGATTCAGCTTGAGATGTAATTCTTGAAATTCCTTCTACACGATTGTAAGTGCACTCGAGTGCTTAGTGATAAATTTGCCTTGACGGCTTATGATTCCCCAATCGAGAGACGAGATATAACTCTGTGAGTTCATGTTGGGCCAGTCTGGAGGACTTGGGCCCGGATCCTTGTCTATGGCTTGAGCACCGAGGTGCTAATTTCGTGAGCCGGTATTATGAAATTCATACGATCAGTATTGATCTTAATTCTGCAAATGGCAGTTCGATAATGGGTGAGCTGCAAGGTATTCAATCCTTATTGTGATCTGTTACGTAGCTCTAGCTATGGGCGTGGTGAGTATGTTCATGTTCCTTAGTGGAAAGGTAAAGTGCATTATGTGTGGTAGTATGAGTTCAGACGCATGAAGACCAAATTGGCTGTGCTAGGTGTATCATGGTGAAAGGTATATGTGTTATGATTTGAGTAGGTGCAGCGCATGTTCATGTACTAATGCCGATGATATAATTGTGTAGTATTGAGATTTATGTTGTTGATATGCATTGTGATGTCTTGTCGAGTTGCTGATTTTTTGTTAGGATGATTTTGGTGATTCGCTGGCAGGTGGATAGGCCAAATTACAGAGGAAGCTCTGTCGAAATTTCTGGAAAATTTGGTACTTAGAAAAGATTTTGTCACCTAAAGAATGGGCTTAGCTGTTTTATGTGAATGAATACAAGAATTGCAAAAGAGTTAAGATTTCTGATGATTCGAGTCTCCGCCGAAGCTTGTTAATGATGTGAGTTTAATCTCACTATAACATCGGGCCGTCATTTGAGTAATAATGCTATTAGTGGCAAAAAGTGCCTTGACGGATGTGGCTTCGAGCTAAGTTGGGGAGGTTGCTATTAACTAGTTGATTGCACAGTTGTGCGTTATGTTGATCCTTTCTCTAAGTACGTCGGAAATTTTGGTAAAGGTTATGGTGCTTTGTAGATGTGAATAAATACTAGGATGTTTTGAACGGCTGTTACTAAAGAATGTTCAGTGTATAGAAAAGAAAGGTAGCTAATTGTATCTGTATGTAATCATGTTCTACAGTGTTAGAGTTCTAACAAGGCACGAGTGGTTCTGTTTAATAAGACAGTTGAATTATAATTGAATAAGGGAGAATGACGCTCGAGAATAGCCTTGCGGTGTTCAAAACTTTACTGTAACAGTCAGGTGTCTTAAAATCGTGCATGCGACTAAAGACGGTGGTTTCGTTAGAAGAGATCAAGACTTGTGTTATATTATGTGAATGATGAGATTCTAGGTATCTATATTGGAGATTATCGACAACGAATTCAAATCGCAGGAAGTTCTTCAAAATAATGTATTGTAGAATGTGGTACTTCTGGGAAACATTGAGAGAGTATTCAGTGACCTATGGGTCTTAGACCGTGGGGTCTTATGCACGAGTCTCGTGTGGTAACCTGAGTTGAGATATGGTGATCTTTCGGTAAAGGCTAATATTAAATTAAGGATGAATCAGAAAGGAAACTGGGTAAATGGAACAACTTGTTAATAAACCGAAATGGTATGATAAGGAATACAATTAATTCCTGGTATGTGGTGGAAGTAATGAGCCTTGCAGTTATGGTGCAACAAAGCTCTTGATGAGCTGGCAGTTGCGTAGCTCGATGTGGGTAAAAGGACTCAGTCCTAACAGTTAAGCTTATGCAATGAATGGGAGAAAAGAGTTTGTGATGTGTTTTACCGTGATTTGAAAATGAGTGTATTTCCTGTTGGTATGCAAAGCTTGGAATGTGTAATGAGTTTTCTCTATATGGGATCATGAAAGTTCTTGACTAGTTGAGTGCGCCGATGTTTGCGGCGTAGGAAAGGAATATGAATTTCCATGTTATCTTAGTGTGGTATGGTATATGCGATGCGTTATGGAAAGATGATAACGGCATGTTCAAGGTTTGGAGATCAGTTCATATAATATGAGAAGTTATTAAAATTCCCAAGCAGCGTGGGCAGCTGCAGATAATCTGAGAATCAATCTTTCTGATGATTAAGGAAAATGGTACTGCTATTCTAGTAATTTGGCAGGGTATATGGTCCAAAAGGACAAGGTAATGTAAACTGATAATATCTAGTGGTATGGTGGTATTCTCTTGTTGGATTGACTGTAATAATTGAGTCGTTGATGGCATAGTGAAATTTCTGACTAGCTATCGTGGTATGAATGAATGCTTGATGTGTGTTATGCGTTCGTGCGGTGGAGTGTGGAATCAGGCATAGTGATTCATGTGTTATGTATGTGTTGGAGACTAGAAGTTCTCGTAATCCGCCTATGCAGTGGCGGTGTATCGTGTGTATCGACACCGTTTAGCGATTATTGGAAACTGGAAGCCCTAGTGTTTATCGCGTTACTTGAGATGATGAACTGGAATAATGATATATGATTGCAAACTGGTTGCCATAAGTGAGGTTGTCTAGACTAATGTGATATGGACTATGTTAGGAAAATGTCACAACTGCGTGGCAGAGTGCATCAGATCATGCTCCAGCAGGGTAGATGTACCCTAGGGCCAGCGGACGGCTGGTAGGTATTGCCTTGTCAGTTGGGCCTTCGGGGCGGATGTCGGTGTAGAGGTATCTACCATTGATTCAACTCTAGTATTGAGGAGCTTTGTCGAATGTGTTTCATGTGGCCAAGCTTGAGGCTATATATATATGTTTATTGCAATGAGCAACTTGACTCGATGTGCATTTCCCTTGCTAGATGTATTCGTGGATCGGGTGGCACGCCGCCACAGGTATAGTATTTGGATCGGGTGCCACGCCGCCACATATATGGTATCTAGATCGGGTGGCACACCGCCACGGGTATGTTACTGGAACGGGTTGCGCGCCGCAACAGTGTAATGCAAAAATAGAGTTAGTTATATGTTACCTGGTGTGCAATACTTCCTGGCTTTTGAGGAAAAGTCCGTAAGTATCGCTCGGCGAATAGCACATCAGTTGTGTCCTTTCAGGATTTGATAGCGTATATCAATTGTATCATCGTAGGTGTGATTGATTTCTTGAGTTCAGATCTAGATATGTGCATGGCTGACCGCTTTGAGCATGGTGACTCGAGGTGCTCCATGAGTAATGGTGTTTGGATAGGATCATGAGTTGTAGCAAGGCCACGTGATGTTATGACCTTTCGAGGAGAATTCAGGTACCCAAATTCTATGATGTGAGACGAGGTCTCAGTTATGTGTTGTGATGGTATTGAGGAATTTGAATTATGGCACTTTTGTGTGAGTCAGTTGTCATGATTCAAGTGTGTTCAGATTGTTCTTATTGGAGCCTGTGTTGTGCTCGTTGTGGCATAGGCCGATGCTGAGGTGTTATGTCACCAGTGTGGTGTGTTATGATCGAAATGACCGTTGGAGTCATTAATGAATATGAGCATATTGGATCTCAGGTTGTTAGAAAGGTAAAAATCGAGGTTTGGCTCCGAAACCTATTGTGGTATCAGTTTTAAAAGGGAAATAGATTCACGAATGGTTAACCTGAGAGATGGGTTCGGTATATCGCGTGCTTCAGCTGCCGTGGGCAGGATATGGAGGTGTTGGAATAAGACTCTATCTAATGAAAGAGGTTTTCAGCTAGTATTTGGTTATTGTGGCCCCAGTTGTTGTGATTAGAGACTATCGTCTCGAGCGATTCAGTTGTTTGATATATCATGTGATCTCACCCGGGATGGCAAGTATGGGCTATTACAGATGGATCGTGTGTATTCTGAGTATAGGCATGAGATTCGGATTTGGTATGTGATTTCGGAAAGTGTAATGTGGTCTATGATGCGGATGGGCTATGAGATTTCGAGCCATAGAGTGTGCCAGACTTGTATGAGATAGGGTGACGTGGGATCGCCCCGAATATATGCATGGTAGGTCATTTAGCTATTGGGTTACTCCTAGTAAACCTCTTGGTCCGCTCGAGGACGAGCGTTTGCTTAAGTTGGGGAGAATGTGATGACCCGGCCCGTCATCATGTGAGTTATCACTTTGTTATCCCCGTTAAATGCTTGTTAATGTTTCAATATGCATGTTTGGCGAGTTTGAGTCAATTCGGATTGAGTTTAGTTGGAAATGAGACAAAAAGTCTCTTAGAAGAAGGAATAGTTGGGAAAAGTCAACTGGACGTTGACGTGTGAGTTAGAGAGCTTGGAATCGAATTTTAATGATTCGGTCAGCTCCGGGAGGTCATTTATAAGCTAGGAAAGCGATTGGAAGTGAATTTGGAGGTCAGGTGTAGAAATAGGCTTGAATTGGCCAAAGTTGAATTTTGGCGATATCCGATCGATAGGTGAGATTTTGATCCGGGAGTCGGAATGGAATTCCGACAGTTGCAGTAGCTCCGTTGTGTGATTTTGGATGTGCCTTGAACATTTCAGGTCATTCGGAGATCGTTTGGTCGGATTTTTGATCGAATGTCGGTTGTAGAAGTTTGAATGAAAACTTAGGCTTGAATTGCTGGAATTCGATGTTATTCCGTGTTAATGTATGTGTTTTTATCATCAGAGCAAGTTCGTATGGTGCTATGGAGTATGTTTGTGGCTTTCGTTGGGGTCCCGGGTGACCCGGGGTGGTTTTGGGAGGTTAAACGGGAGAAAAACATGGAAATTGCAGGGTTGAAGATTCCTAGTTCTGTTGTTTTCGCTCCTGCAGAAATGGGAGCGCAGGAGCGAGTCCGCAGGAGCGGAAAAGAGAGCGCAGAAGCGCTGGGGTTCGCTGAGGTGGATCCTGGTCCGCAGGGGCGGCACCGCTGGTGCGGAAGGAAAGACCACAGATGCGGTCTGGGCTCGTTATGGGAGGATCCGCAGAAGCGGTAGACTTGTCGCCTAAGCGAGTCCGCAGTAGCAGACTATGGTGCGCATAAGCGGTAAGGTGCGCAGGTGCGAAGGCGTGTTCGCAGGACCGGTCTCGCAAAAGTGAGACCTGGGCCGCAGAAGCGGAACTGGGCGGCTTGGTGTAGTCTTGCAGAAGCGACCACTTGGTCGCGGAGGCGGCATCGCAAAGGCGGATTTTTGTCCGCAGAAGCGGAAATCGCGCCTGTGTTAAAAATAACATAAGGGTTAAAATTTCATAAGTTGCAAAACATTTGGGCTCGGTTTAGAGAGGTGAATTGGGCGATTTGGACGACAGATTCCTGGGAGATCACCGGGTTATCGTCGGAGGTGAGTTTTATGGTTCATTTACGCGGTTTTATCTTGAAATCCCCCTTTATTTCACTGAAATTGGATCAAATTGTGGGGAAATTTAGCCTAGGCCAGGGCTTTGGTAAAATACCGATTTGAGCGGGCAAATGGAGTCCGAATTTGGTAAATTTTATATGCCTAGACTCGTATTGAGACGAGGGTTCCGAATATGTAACTTTTATAATTTTTCGAGAGGCGCACCAAAAGTCGGGTTTTGACAACTTAGTGGGTTTTGATGCAATTTGGGTTATTTCGAATGAGTTGCGTAAAATTGGCATATATTGATGTATTATCATTGATTTTTAACATATTTGGCATCCGAGGAGATTGATTTGCGAGCAAGCGCAAGGTGGGCTAAGGCTTCTACCGGTTCGAGGTGAGTGGTGGTAGTAAATAATGTACTGAGCGTTTGAAACCCCGTACTTGCACTTTACAGTACTATGTTGAGAGGAGACACACGTCATGTGACGGGCATGGTGACATTGTGATTGGGGGATTGGACTTGGTCGTTCCCGACTGATAGCGTATTATGTATTATGACTGTGAATGAGAGTATAATTATGTAATTGGGCTACTAGCCATGTTTGGGGCCTTTTGCCAACCTGTAAAGTATTAGGGTAGCCAATAGAGCTAAGCGACCCTTATATCATGCTGGATACATACACCCAGCCGTAGAATATCATGCTGGATACATACACCCAGCCGTAGAATATCATGCTGGATATATACACCCAGCCGTAGTATATTATGCTGAATACATACACCCAGCCGTAGAATATCATGCTGGATACATACACCAAGCCGTAGTATATCATGCTGGATACATACACCCAGCCGTAGTATATCATGCTGGATACATACACCCAGCCGTAGTATATCATGCTGGATACATACACTCAGCCGTAGTTATAGCTGTATAGCATATCATGGGCCGTACTAGATGTGTACCTTGAGAGAGACTATCTAGGGTGGAATTCCCTGTTCTAGCTGAGTGGGCCTGCGAGGCCAAGTCTATACTTATTGAGACAGGGTCGAGGACACACTATGAGATATTATATTGGGCCTGAGAGGCCAAGTCTATATTGACTGAGATAGGGTCGAGGAACTACTATGAGATATTATATTGGGCCTGAGAGGCCAAGTCTATATTGACTGAGATAGGGTCGATGATCCACTGTGAGATATTATATTTGGCCTGAGAGGACATGTATATACTGACTGGGATAGGGTCGAGGATCCACTATGAGGTATTATATATATACCTATGTTGGATCGGACTGCATGCCGCAGTGATATATATATGGATCAGACTGCACGCCGCAGTAATATACAAGTGGGACGGACTGCACACCGCAGTACTATTGTGCTTGGGATGTAGGAGCCCCTTCAGAGTTTGAGTCTGCACACATTCCCAGTGAGCATTGGTATATTATGGGATCGGGCTGCACGCCGCAGCAGTATAATTATATATGTGTAATATTTGTGTGGATCGTGCTGCACGCCGCAGTATCATAGCGCTTGGGCCTAGGGAGCCCCTCCGAAGTCTGTATACAACCCTAGTGAGCACCGTCGACGTTAAATGGAGCGGGCTGCGCGCCGCAGCGGTATACGTATTGGAGCGGGCTGCACGCCGCAACATTATACTTATTCATATCCATATACATTCGTAATTACTTATACATTATAGACATATGTATATATTTACATACATTGAGATGTCTGTTCTCCGTAGCGGTACGAGTGAGGATTTGGTCAGTGTGGGACCTTGTTGAGATAGATGTGTAATGACCCGGCACACCACTGTGCATATATTGTCCGCTTTGGGCCTAGCCCGCACGGTTTTGTTCCTCCTCAGCTGGTCCACTGGGGAAAAGGCCTATGCACATGGTGGTCCAACACCCTTACTTAACTAGCCCAGGACTCCCTCTCAATTCCGATGTGGGACTCTTGTGAGCTATAGCTACAGCTACCCGCTGATACCACTGATACCACTCACCCCAACAACAAGAACACAACGTCCTCGTTGTGAGTACCCACCCATCGTACTCTAGAGAGTCGGCTCTGATACCAATTGTAATGACCCGGCCCACCGCTGTGCATATATTGTCCGCTTTGGGCCTAGCCGCACGGTTTTGTTCCTCCCCAGCTGGTCCACTGGGGAAAAGGCCTATGCACATGGTGGTCCAACACCCTTACTTAACTAGCCCAGGACTCCCTCTCAATTCCGATGTGGGACTCCTGTGAGCTACAGCTACAGCTACCCGCTGATACCACTGATACCAATAACCCCACCAATAGTGGTATCAGTGGTATCAGCGGGTAGATGTAGCTGTAGCTCACAGGAGTCCCACATCGGAATTGAGAGGGAGTCCTGGGCTAGTTAAGTAAGGGTGTTGGACCACCATGTGCATAGGCCTATTCCCTAGTGGACCAGCTGGGGAGGAACAAAACCGTGCGGGCTAGGCCCAAAGCGGACAATATATGCACAGTGGTGGGCCGGGTCATTACAATTGGTATCAGAGCCGACTCTCTAAAGTACGATGGTGTAACGACTTGGCCCGTCGTTATGGAAGTTTCCACCCCGTTACCTTGAATTTACATATCTTATGCTTTTATATCAATGTTAGAACCTATCGGGTGAGTTAGGAGTGAATTAAATTGAAAATGAAGCAAATAACATGTTTGAAGGAAGTTTGAATATGGAAAGTCAACCTAGAGTTGACTATCGAGTTAGAATGCTCGAAATCCGATTCTGATGATTCGACTAGTTTCGGGGGATCATTTATGACTTAGAAGAACAATCAGAATTGAATTTGGAGGTCCGGTGTAGTTTTAGGTTTGAATTGGCGAAGGTTGAATTTTGGCAAAAACCGGACGGTAGGTGAGATTTTGATCCGGGCGTCGGAATGGAATTCCGACAATTTCTGTAGCTTCGTTATGTGATTTTGGATGTCTGCAAATTTTCAGGTCATTTGGACATCGTTTGATCGGGTTTTGGATTGAATGTTAGTTTTCGAATTGAATCCGTGTGTAATTGGTGACTTTGATGTTTAGGATGGTGTTTTTATGATTGGAACAAGTTCGTATCGTGTTTTGGAGTATGTTGGTGGTTTTCGTTGGGGTCCGGGAGCCTCGGGATGAATTCGGGGGTCCAAACGGACCAATTTGTGCCAAAGGCACTGCTGTTTCTGCTGCAATAAATGCAGAGAATTTTTGTGCTTCGCGATCGCGAAGCTATGTGTGCGATCGCGTAAGAGGAGGATGTTGAGCTCTGCGATCGCGAGGTTGAGCCTACGATCGCGTAGGGTAAAGTTGGGAAGTGCTGCGATCGCGAGGTTATGTCTGCGATCGCGTAGTGTATCGAAGTGAGGTTGGGAGATTGTTCTTCGCGATCGCAGGAGGAGTGATGCGATCGCGTGAGGTTGAGTGTTTGTTCATCGCGATCGCGAGGATATCGATGCGATCCCGTAAGGTCTTGTTCGTAACCAGTGCGATCGCGATCTTTATGATAGGATCGAGTAGGGTCGCTGGGTTGAGGATTGCGATCGCGTCCAGGTCCACGCGATCGCGTAGAGGAAAGACTGGCCGCCCAAAAGCTGTGCATCGCGATCGCGAGCCAACGGCTGCGATCGCGTAGAGTAATTAGGCCTGGCAGATTCCTTAATTACAGAACATTTCACATACGGGTCTCCACTCTTAGAAACCCCACTGTTGTGCTCTAGAGTGAGAAAGTGACGGGAATTGCTGAGATTTCATCGGGTATTCATCGGAGGTAAGATTCTTGACTCAAAAACATAATTATATGGTAGAATTAACATCAATCTTCATGAATTTGGGTAGAAATTGTGAAGGATTGTGGCATAGAAATTGAAAACGAAAATTTGGGTTTTGAAAGGCCAATCGAACTCCAATTTTGGTGAATTTTATATGTATGGACTCGTGGCGAGACGAGGGTTCTGGAAATATGAGTTTCGAAATTTTTCGAGATGTGGGCCCGGGGCTCGGGTTTTGCTAATTTCGTGATTTTTGATATTTTTCGAGTTCTTTCGATTGGGTTATGTTCCATTAGCCTATTTTGATATATTTGCACTGATTTTGGCTAGTTTTGACGTGCGTGGATGCCGGTTCGAGGAGCTAAGGTGTCGCGGGCATGAGTTTTCGCCGGTTCGAGGTGGGTAATACTTGTAAATGATATCCTGAGGGTTAGTAAACCCCGGACTTGCACATCTTAGTGTTGTGTTGAGGTGACTTGCACGCCGGATAACGGGCATGGGGTAGAGCACTATTGGGGATTGTGACTTGGTCCGTCCCGCGTAATAAATAATAACACTTAATTGTTGAAATGAATTGGACTAATTATCATGCTTGGGCTTCGTGCCGATTATTTGAATCCTTCAGGGATTAGTATCATTGTCTTGATAACACTGTGCATATTTTTATCTAAATTTAAGGTTTTAAATGGTATTTTGCTATTCAGCATTCTTATAAGGTTATGAAAAACTTGAACAAGGTCTTAATGACATTTTTAGCTGTGAGCTAATGTGATATTGTTGCCCGTAGGGCTTTCTTGATTATTTGTTAGACTGATTGGGCCGAGGGCCATATGTTAGGGCATGACATTTCATGTGAGCATATGCATACACATGCATGGATCGGACTGCACGCCACGGTGGTATACGGATCGGGCTGCACGCCACAACAGGTGTGATATTAATATTGTGCTTGGGCTGTAGGAGCCCCTCCGGAGTCTGAACCCCCACAGTGAGCACGGGTACCCAAATTGGATCGGGCTACACGCCGTAGAGGTCATATGCATTGCATGGCATACATACATTGGTTTACGTGTACTACGTGGCATAACATTTAGCACTTATATATTACTGGCACACATGCATTAGTTGCCTTATTGACCAGATCTCCTGGTGGAAATTGTTAAGGAGTGCTGAGCCCGAGGGGCTGATTTGAGTGCGGACTTGCACTGCTTGAGATTGTTCCAGGTATTGGTATGTTATTATGAAAGAAAGAAGCTAAAAATTGAGATTTCTAATAATCTATTCACATATGCTGGAAAGGAATAAAAAGGTAGTTCTGTATCGTGTAGCATGAGATAGTGCCTTGCTTTGTTTTCTTCCCTTCAGCATTATTTAATTTTATTACTGCTGAGTTGGAAGTACTCACACCGGACTCCATGCACCTTGTGTGCAGATCCAGGTACATCACAGCAGAGCTGATTCTATTGCATGTCGGGAGTGCTTTTGGACAGTCGAGGTAGCTGCCAGCGTTCGCAGGACCTGATTCTCCAGCTTGTCTATATTTTGTTCTGACCATTCCCCACTTGTGCACAGTTATATTCACTATTTACACTGTGTATATTCTGTAGAGGCTCATGACTCGTGACCCCTGGTCCTTGGGGAGTTGTTATTGTTTTTGGGATGTGATCCCTGTACTTGGTTATTCCATTACTGTTGTTCTATTTTTGTTTGAACCAAAAATGGTTTAAGTGAGCTAATAGCTCTGTGTTTTTGTTGATTGGTCGGGCTGGCCTAGCAGTGTGCTAGGCGCCATCACGACCGGATTTGGGTTCTTGACAAGTTGGTATCAGAGCCTAGGTTTACTAGGCCTCATGAATCTTGAGCCGATTAGTAGAGTCTTGTGGATCGGTACGGGGACACCTGTACTTATCCTCGGGAGGCTGGGAACCTTTAGGAAACACTTCACATTTCTTGGAATTCTTATTGTGCGTACTTGATTCAGCTTGAGATAAAATTCTTGGAAATTTCTTCAGTACGCCTGTACGCGCACTCGAACGCTCAGTAATATAATTGCCTTGATGGCTTGTGATTCCCTGGTCGAGGGGCGAGATATAATCTCTGTGAATTCATGTTGGGCCAGTCGGGAGGACTTGAGGCCAGATCTTTGTCTATGGCTTGAGCACCAAGGTACTAATTTTGCGAGACGGTATTATGAAGTTCATACGATCGGTATTGATCTTTATTGTGCAAATGACAGTTTGATAATGGGAGAGCTGTAAGGTATTCAGTTCTTTTTGTGATTTGATATGTAGCCCTATTTATGGGCATGAGAAATATGTTCATTGCCTCTTAGCGGAAATGTAAAGTGCACTATGTGTGGTAGTATGAGTTCAGACTCAAGAAAAATTGAATTGGTTGTGCTATGAGTATTGCGGCGGAATGTATGTTTTTCTTTGCCTTTCAAGATATTGCAATTTGACATATGTTATGATTCGAGCAGGTGCAACGCATGTCCATGTATCAATTTTGATAATATAACTTGTATAGTGTTGAGATTAATGTTGTTGATATACATTGCGTTGTCTTGTTGAGTTATGGATGTATTGTTAGAATGGTTTGGTGATTCTCTGGCAGGTGGATAGGCCAAATTACAAAGGAAACTCTGCCGAAAGTTTATGAAAATTTGGGACTTAGAAAGATTTCTGTCACCTAAAGAGAGTGGGCTTATTGGTGGTGTGTGTATAAATGCAAGAATTGCAGAAGGGTTAAGGTCTCTGATGATTCGAGTCTCTGTCAAGGCTTGTAAATGACTTGAGTTTAATCTCATTGTAACATTTCGGCATCACTTGAGTAATAATGATATGAGTGGTTAAAAGTGCTTTGATGAATGGCTTCGAGCTAAGTTGGGGAGGTTGCTATTGATTAAGTGATTGCACTATTGTGTGCTATGTTGATTCTGTCTCTAAGTATGTTGGGAAATTCTGGTAAAGGTTATGGTGCTTCGTAGATTTGAGGAAATACTAGGGTGTTTTGAACTTCTGTTGGTAAAGAATGTTCACCGTATAGAAAAGAAAGATAGCGAATTGTACCTGTAAGTAATCATGTCCTGTGATGTCAGAATTCTAACAAGGCACGAGTGGTTCTGTTCAATAAGACAGTTGGATTATAACTGAATAAGGGTGAATGACGTCCAAAAATGGTTTGCAGTGTTCAAGATTTTGCTTGTAACAGTCAGGTGCCTTAAGAATTGTGTATGTGGCTAAAAATGGCGGTTCCGTTAGAAAAGATCAAGGCTTGTGTTATATCATGTGAATGATGGGATTCTAGGTATCTGTATTGGGAAGTAATGATAACAAATTTAAAAATCGCGGGAAGTTCATCAAAATAAAGTGTGGTAGAATGTGGTACTTTTGGGAAACATTGAGAGAGTATTCGGTGGCCTATGGGTCTTAGACCGTGTGGTCTTGCGTACGAGTCTTGTGTGGTAAAAAGGGTTGAGGCATTGTCGTACTACGGTAAAGACTGATATGAAATTAGAGATGAATCAGAAAGGAAACTTGGTAAATGGAACAACTTGTTAACAAACCAAAATGGTATAAAAAGGAATACGATTGATTCCTGGTATGTGGTTGAAGTAATGAGTCTTGCAAATATTGTGCAGCGAAGCTCTTGAGTGCTGACAATTGTGTAACTTGATATGGGTATAAGGACTCGATCCTGGCAGTTAAACTTATGCAACGAATGGGAAGAAAGAGTTTGTGATGTGTTTTATCATGGTTTGAAAATGAGTATATTTCCTGTTGATATGCAAGGCTTGGAATGGGTAATGAGTTTTCTCTATATCATGAAAGTCTTTGACTAGTTGAGTGCGCCGATGTTTGAGGCGGAGGAAAGAGATATGAATTTCCATGTTGTCTTAGTGTGATATGGTATACACGATGTGTTATGGAAAGTTGATAATGGCATATTCAAGGTTTTGAGATCGGTTCATAATATATGGGAAGTCAATAAAATTATTGAGCAGCGCGGACGGCTGCAGGTGATTCAAGAATTGATCTTTCTGATGATTTAAGAAAATGGTACTGCTATTCTAGTAATTTGGCAGGGCATATGGTCCAAAAAGGACAAGGTAATGTAAACTGATAATATCTAAAGGTATGGTGGTATTCTCTTGTTGGATCGACTGTAATGATTGAGTCGTTGATGGCATAGTGAAATTCTTTAATGGTTTTCGTGGAACGAATGGGCACTTGATGTGCGTTATGTATTCGTATGGTGGAGTGTGGAACCGGGTATAGTGATTCATGTGTTATATATGTGTTGGAGACTGGAAGTTCTCTTAAACCGCCTACGTAGTGGTGGTATGTTGTGTGTATCGACACCGTTTAGCGGTTATTGGAAATTGGAAGCCCTAATGGCTCTCTTGTTACTTGATACGATAAATTTGAATAATGGTATATAATTGTAGACTGGTTGTCATAAGCCAGGTTGGCTAGGCTAATGTGATATGGACTATATCAGAGAAATGTCACTACTGCATGGCAGAGCGCGTCAGATCATGCTCCAGCAGGGTAGATGTACCCTAGGACCAGCAGACGGCTGGTAGGTATTGCTTTGTCGGTTGGGCCTTCATGGCGGATGTCAGTGCAGAGGTATCTACCATTGATTCAGTTTCGGTATTGATAATAGGTGAATTTGACTATAATTATGCCCTAAATAATCACACTTTATTGTTGAATTAATATTGTTTATGATTTTACTGTAATGAGCAATTCGACTCGATGTGCATTTTTTTTGCGAGGGTTTTATATGGATCGGGTGGCACGCCGCCACAGGTATGGTTATTTGGATCGGGTGGCACACCGCCACGGGTATGGTATCTGGATCGGGTGGCACGCCGCCACGGGTATGTCATTGGAATGGGTTGTATGCCGCAACAGAATATTGTGAAAATATAGTTAGTTATATGCTACCTGGTATACAATACTACCTCGCTTCTGAGGAAAAGTCCGTTTTGAGTATCGCTTGGCGAATGGCACATCAGTTGTGTCCTTCCAGGATTTGATAGCGTATCACTTGTATCACGTAGGTGTGATTGATTTCTTGAGTTCAAGACTTAGATCTGTGCGTGGCTAACCGTTTTGATCTTAGTGGCTTGAGGTGCTTCATGAGTAATAATGTTGGGATAGAATCACGAATCGTGGCAAGGCCACGTGATGTTATGACCTCTCGAGGAGGATTCGGGTACTCTATTTCTATAATGCGAGACGCGATCTCAGTTCTATATTATGATGGCACAGAGGGATTGAATTGCAGCTCTTTTGCTGGAGACAGCTGTCATGATTTGAGCTGTCATGATTCGAGTGTGTGCGGACGTTTCTATTGGAACCTATGTTGTGCTCGTCGTGGCTTAGGCCGGTGTTTGAGATGTCATGTCACCAGTGCGGTGTGTTATAATGGAAATGATCGTTGAAGCCAACAACGAGTGTGAGTATATTTGATCTCAGCTTGTTAGAAAGGTAATATCGAGATTTGGGTCCGAAATCTGTTGTGGTATCAGTTAAAAGTGAAATGGATTCATGAATGGTTGACCTGAGAAATGGGTTCGATATATCGCGTGTTCGGTTGCCGTGGGCAGTATATGAAGGTATTTGACTAAAAGTTTAGCTAATGGGAAAGGTTCTTTCTGTGTGACGACCCGGCCCGTCGTCACGGGAATTACCACCCCGTTATGTTGTAATTACATGTTTTATGCTTTTATATAAGTGTTAGAGCCTATCGGGTGAGTTAGGAGTGAATTGGATTGAAAATGAGGCATATAGCCTTTTTGAGGGAAACTTGAATATGGAAAGTCAATTTGGAGTTGACTATTTAGTTAGAGGGCTCGAAATCGGATTCTCATGATTCGGGTAGTTCCGGGAGGTGATTTGTGAGTTAGGGGAGCGATCTGAATTGAATTTGGAGGTCCGGTGTAGAAATAGGCTTGAATTGGCTAAGGTTGAATTTTGGCGAAATCCGAACGGTATGTGAGATTTTGATCCGGGGGTCGGAATGGAATTCCGACAATTCATGTAGCTTCTTTATGTGATTTTGGATGTGTCCGCAAATTTTTAGGTCATTCGGACGTCGTTTGGTCGGGTTTTTGATCGAATGTTAGTTTCGGAAGTTTTGAAGAAACTTAGGCTTGAATCCGTGTGTAATTGGTGATTTTGATGTTTAGGATGGTGTTTTTATGTTATGATCAAGTTTGAATGAGGTAATGTGATATATTGGTGGCTTTGATTGAGGTCCCGGGAGCCTTAGGGTGATTTCGGATGGCTAATGGGAATTTTTGAGTTGAAAAATGCAGCAGAAAAATTGCAGAGAAATTTTGTTCTATGCGATCGCAATGCTCTGATGCGATCGCATAGTGTTAGCTACAATACCAAGGATTTCGTTGTATGCAATCGCATAGGCTAAGCTACAGTGCCCGGAGAGTTTTTTCTATGCGATCGCAATGCTCTGATGCGATCGCATAGTGTTAGCTACAGTACCGGACAGAATGTTAAAAACATTTCAGTCGCGAAAACAACCCATTTTTCCACCATATTTGGCCATTCTTGAGAGCTTTTGGATGGGAATTGAAGGGATTTCGACGGGGAATCATCGGAGGTAAGTTTTGTGGCTTAATTACATCTTATTAACATGAAATCCTTGGCTAATTCTCTGTAAATGGAAGATTAAAGGTGGGTTTGAGCCCTAAGCCTAAAATTGAAGAAAAACACTGATTTGAGTGGGCAAATGGAGTCCGATTTTGGTAAATCTTATATGCCTAGACTCGTATTGAGATGAGGATTCCGAATATGTGACTTTAGTAATTTTTCGAGAAGCGTACCGAGAGTCGGGTTTTGGCAACTTTGTGAATTTCGGTGTAAATTAAGTTGTTTTGACTGGGTATCGTTCCATTGGTCTAATTTGATGTGTATTTACTATATTTGATCAGATTCTACGCGTGCAGAGCTTGATTCTTGTGTCAATGGCATTGTGGAGTAGTCGTCGCGCTTTATTGAGATGAGTAATAGATGTGGGTGATGACCTGCGGGTTCGAAACCCCGGTATACCACTTTGTGATGCTGTATAGCGGCGAGACACGTACTCTCATGTGAGTGCGGGATCGATTGTGATTGGGGACCATGGCTTAGTCCGACCTGTTGGCACTGTTTTATGATATTGGCTATTCTTGAGCCGTCGAACCTCCTTCTCTGATGGTTGCATACCATATATTGTGATATTGGCTAATCTTGAGCCGTTGAACCCCCTTCTTGGGCGGTTGAGTATACTTGTGGGCTGTGAGCCAGTTATTAGATCCCGCGAGGATCGTTATCATTGTCTTATGATATTGACATGCTAGTTTACTACCGGTCCGTAGCTATTTCTGTTATCATGCTATTTCCAATCTCTGGAACTTGATATTACTGTTTTCAACTGAAAAATGATAAAAGAGTTTTCAAAACTACTTTTGAGCATGGGAGGCTGTATTTGCATATTAGCTGACTGGTAGTGGATCGGGCTGCGCGCCGTAGCGGTATATATGTTGGATCAGACTGCACGCCGCAGTAATATTGTGCTTGGGCTGTTGGAGACCCTTCGGAGTCTGAACCCCCACAGTGAGCACGGGTACCCAAATTGGATCGGGCTACGCGCCGTAGCGGTCATATCATGCATTGCATTACATTTAGCTACACCTGATAGCTGTTATACTGTTTTGCTGGAACTTGTTGGTACAGGTACAGTTGATATTGATCCTGTGACAGGGTATTTGATTACAGCTTTACATAGTGTTTATTGCGGATTTCTTATCTGCGCTGTCTTACCCTGTTTATTACCACTGAGTCTGGCAGTACTCATTTTACTCCCTGCACCATGTGTTAAGATCTAGGTACCTCTCAGCAGTGATCCGGTAGCTGTTCGAGGTGACATCTGTAGGATATTCGAGGTAGCTGCAAAGTCCGCAGGACTCGATATTCCTTCCTACTGTCTTTTGATTCTGTATTGATATTTCTTTCCGCACTTGGTATCTTGTAAACCATTATTAAACTTATGTTCTTTTTAGAGGCTCATGACTCTTGACCCTGTGGTCTATGGGAGTTGGTATATTTTGGGACTTGGTTCCCCGTTTTCGATATATGTATTACTGTTGCTTCACGTTTTGATATGCTTAAATGGGATAAAGCGAGCTCCTAGCTCCGTCGTCGTTATTGATTGGTCAGGATGGCCTAACAATGTGTTGGGTGCCATCATGACCGGATCTGGGGTCATGACAAGTTGGTATCAGAGCCTAGGTTTACTAGGCCTCATGAGTCTTGATCCGGTTAGTAGAGTCTTGTGGATCGGTACGGGGACGCTTGTGCTTATCCTCGGGAGGCTGCGAACCTTTAGGAAACACTTCACATTTCTTGGAATTCTTATCGTGTGCACTTGATTCAGCTTGAGATATAATTTTTGAAATTCCTTCCACACGTCTGTGTACGCATCGAGCGCTCAGTAATGTAATTGCCTTATGGCTTGTGATTTCCCCGAACGAGGGGCGAGATATAATCTCTGTGAGTTCATGTTGGGCCAGTCAGGATGACTTGAGGCTGGACCTTGTTTATGACTTGAGCATCGAGGTGCTGATTTTGTGTGTGGTGGTATTGTGACTGGGGATATGGACTTTATCCTTCCCGATTGATAGATTACTGTGTATAATGACCGAGACTGGCTTATATCTATGTATTTGGGCTGGTAGCCATGTTTGGGGCCTTGTGCCGATCTGTAGAGTATTAGGGAGGCTTACTAATGGATGAGTTGTTAATTGTCCGACTCTTATCTAAACTGTTGTGTAGCCCCGAGCTATGGGCGTGGTGAATATTTACCATATCTCTTAATTGGAAGGTAAAGTGCCTTATGTGTAGTGGAACGAGTTCAAACTCGGGAAGACTAAAGTGATTATGCTATGTGTATCCTGGTGGAAGGTATTGTGCTGAAATGCTAAATTGAGGCGAGGTAGGTGGGTTGATTCTCATGTGTAATTGAAAGGTAGTTGATATGTGTTATGATTCGAGCAGGTACAACGCATGTTCATGTACCAATTATGATAATATGATTTGTGTATTATTGAGACTAATGTTGTCGATATGCATTATGATGTCTTGTCGAGTTGTGAATGTATTGCTAGGATGGTTTTGGTGATTCTCTGGCAGGTGGATAGGCCAATTTACAAAGGAAACTCTGCCGACATTTTTGGAAAATTTGGGACTTAGAAAAGATTTTTGTCACCTAAAGAGTGGGCGTAAATGTTGTGTGTGAATGAATGCAAGAATTGCAAAAGAATTAATATTTTTGATGATTCGAACCTCCGCCGAAGCTTGTAAATGACTTGAGTTTAATCTAACTAGAACTTTGTTGCATTATTTGAGTAAGAAGTCTATGAGTGGCTAAAAGTGCTTTGATGTATGACTCTGAGCTAAGTTGGGGAGGTTGTTATCGATTAACTGATTGCACTGTCGTGTGCTGTGTTGGCTCTGTCTCTAGGTATGTTGGGAAATTTTGATAAAAGTTATGGTGCTTCGTAGATATGAAGAAATACTAGGATGTTGTGAACTTATGTTGGTAAAGAATGTTCGGTGTATAGAAAAAGGAAGATAGCTAATTGTATCTGTATGTAATCATGTTCTGCGGTGTCAGAGTTCTAACAAGGCACGAGCGGTTCTGTTCAATAAGACAGGTGAATTACAGCTGAATGAGGGTGAATAACGCCCGAGAATTGTTTTTTTCGGTGTTCAAGATTTTACTTGTAACAGTCAAGTGTCTTAAGATTGTGCATATGGCTAAAGACGTTGGTTTCGTTAGAAGAGATCAAGACTTGTATTATATTATGTGAATGATGGGATTCTATGTAACCGTATGGGAAGGTAATGATAACGAATTCAAATCGCAGGAAGTTCTCCAAAATAATGTATTGTAGAATGTGGTATTTCTGGGAAACATTGAGAGAGTATTAAGTGGTATTTGTGTCTTAGACCGTGTGGCCTTACATATGAGTCTTGTGTGGTAACATGAGTTGATGTATTATGGTGCTACAGTAATGGCTAATATTAAATTAAGGATGAATCACAAAGGAAACTTTGTAAATGGATCAACTTATTAAAAAACCGAAACGGTATGAGAAAGAATACGATTAATTCCTGGTATATGTTTGGAGTAATGAGTCTCGCAGATATTGTGCAATAAAGCTTTTGAGTGCTGGCAATTATGTAACTCGATATGGGAATAAGGACTCAGTCCTGGCAGTTTAATTTATGCAATGTCATTGGGAGAAAGAGTTGGTGAAGTGCTTTACCGTAGTTTGAAAATGAGTGTATTTCCTGTTGGTATGCAAAGCTTGGAAGGTGTAATGAGTTTTCTCTATATGGGATCATGAAAGTCCTTGACTAGTTGAGTGTGTCGATGTTTGCGGCGTAGGAAAGGGATAAGAATTTCCATGTTATCTTAGTGTGGTATGGTATATGCGATGTGTTATGGAAAGTTGATAATGACATATTCAAGGTTTTGAGATCACCTCATAATATATGGGAAGTCAAAAAAAAAGAAAAAAACTTTATTGATCAACGCGGGCAGCTGCATGTGATTTAAGAATCAATCTTTCTGGTGATTAAGAAAAATGGTACTGCTATTCTAGTGATTTGGCTGGGTATATGGTCAAAAAGGACAAGGTAATGTAAACTGATAATATCTAGTGGTATGGTGGTATTCTCTTGTTAGATCGACTGTAATGATTGAGTCAATGATGGCATAGTGAATTTCTGAATGGCTTTCGTGGTATGCATGGATGCGTGATGTACGTTATGTATTCGTATGGTAGAGTATAGAATCAGGCATAATGATTCATGTGTTATATATGTGTTGGAGACTTGAAGTTCTCGTTAGTCCGCCTATGTAGTGGTTGTATATCGTGTGTATCAGCGCCGTTTGGTGATTATTGGAAATTGGAAGCCCTAATGGCTCTCTCTCAACTTGGTATGACGAATTCGAATTATGATACTTGATTGCTGACCGGTCATCATTGGGTTAGGTTGTCTAGACTAATGTGATATGGACTATGATGGTATGGCGCAGATTGTGTAACAGAGTGCATCAGAGTATGCTCCAACAACGTAGTTGTACCCCAGGACCAGCAGACGGCTGGTAGGTATTGCTTTGTCAGTTGGGCCTTCGTGGCGGATATTAGTGCAGAGGTTTCTACCATAGATTCAGTTCCGACATTGGGGAACTTTGCCTGACGCGTTTCTTGTGTCCGAGCTTGAGGCTATATATGTTTACTGTAATAAGCAATTCGACTCAATGTGCATTTCTTTTGCGAGGGTTTTATATGGATCGGGTGGCATGCCGCCACAGGTATGGTTATTTGGATCGGGTGGCACGCCGCCACGGGTATGGTATCTGGATCGGGTGGCACGCTGCCACGGGTATGTCATTGGAGCGGGTTGCACGCCGCAACAGTGTAATGTGAAAATAGAGTTAGTTATATGTTACCTGGTATACAATACTTCCTGGCTTCTGAGGAAAAGTCTGTATTGAGTAACGCTCGGCGAATGGCACAACGGTTGTGTCCTTTCAGGATTTGATAGCATACATTAATTGTTTCACCGTGGGTGAGGTTAATTGCTTGTGTTCAGACCTAGATCTGTGCGTGGCTGACCGTTTTGAGCTTGGTAACTTGAGGTGCTTCATGAGTAATAGTGTTTGGATAGAATCACGAATCGTGGCAAGGCCACGTGATGTTATGACCTCTCGAAGAGGATTCAGGTACGCTATTTCTATAATGCGAGACGCGATCTCAGTTCTATGTTATGATGGCACAGAGGAATTGAATTGCAGCTGTCATGATTCGAGTGTGTGCAGACGTTTCTATTGGAGCCTATGTTGTGCTCGTCGTGGCTTAGGTCGGTGTTGAGGTGTCATATCACCAGTGCGGTGTGTTATAATCGAAATGATCGTTGGAGCCAATAATGAGTGTGAGTATATGTGATTTCAGTTGGTTAGAAAGGTAAAATCGAGATTTGGCTCCGAATTCTGTTGTAGTATCAATTAAAAGGGAAATGGATTCATGAATAGTTGACCTGAGAGAATTCATGAATGGTTGACCTGAGAGATGGGTTCGATATATCGCGTCTGCAGTTGCCGTTGGCAGGATATCAAGGTGTTGGAATAAGACTCTATCTAATGAGAAAGGTTCTTACTGCTAGTGTGTGGTTATTGTGGCAAGTTTTTGTGGCTAGAGACTATCGTCTCGAGTGATTGGGTTGTTTGATACATCATGTGATCTCACCCGGAGTGACGAGTATGGCTATTACAGATGGATCGTGTGTACTCTGAGTATAGGCATATGATTAGCAATGTGGTTTATGGTTCAGGTGGTCTGTGAGATTTCAGCTATATGGTGTTTTCGGACTTATGAGAGATAGGGTGACGTGTGATCGCCCGAATATATGCTTGGTAAGGTCATTCAGCTATTGGGTTGCTTCTAGTACAACTCTGGGTCCGCTCGAGGATGAGCGTTTGTTTAAGTTGGGGAGAATGTGATGACCCGGCCCGTCGTCACGGGAATTACCACCTCGTTATGTTGTAATTACATGTTTTATGCTTTTATATCAGTGTTAGAGCCTATCAGGTGAGTTGGGAGTGAATTGGATTGAAAATGAGGCATATAGCCTTTTTGAGGGAAACTTAATTTGGAAAGTCAACCTGAAGTTGACTATTTAGTTAGGGGGCTCAGAATCGGATTCTGATGATTCGGGTAGTTTCGAAAGGTGATTTCTGAGTTAGGGGAGCGATCGGAATTGAATTTGGAGGACCGGTATAGAAATAGGCTTGAATTGGCTAAGGTTGAATTTTGGCGAAATCTGAACGGTAGGTGAGATTTTGATTCGGGGGTCGGAATGGAATTCCGACAGTTCCTGTAGCTTCGTTATGTGAATTTGGATGTGTTCGCAAATTTTCAGGTCATTAGGACTTCGTTTGTTCGGGTTTTTGATCGAATGTTAGTGTGTGAAGTTTTGAAAAGACTTAGGCTTGAATCCGTGTGTAATTGGTGATTTTGATGTTTAGGATGGTGTTTTTATGTTATGAGCAAGTTTGAATGAGGTAATGTGATATATTGGTGGCTTTGATTGAGGTCCCGTGGGCCTCGGGGTGATTTCGGATGGCTAACGGGAATTTTTGAATTGAAAAATGCAGCAGAAAAATTGCAGAGAAATTTTGTTCTATGCGATCGCAATGCTCTGATGCGATCGCATAGTGTTAGCTACAGTACCTAGGATTTTGTTCTATGCAATCGCATAGGCTAAGCTACAGTGCCCGGAGAGTTTGTTCTATGCGATCGCAATGCTCTGATGCGATCGCATAGTGTTAGCTACAATACCGGACAGAGTGTTAAAAACATTTCAGTCGCGAAAACAACCCATTTTTCCACCATATTTGGCCATTCTTGAGCGCTTTTGGACGGGAATTGAAGGGATTTTGACGGGGAATCGTCGGAGGTAAGTTTTGTGGCTTAATTACATCTTTTTAACATGAAATCGTTGGCTAATTCTCTGTAAATGGAAGATTAAAGGTGGGTTTGAGCCCTAAGCCTAAAATTGAAGAAAAACATTGATTTGAGTGGGCAAATAGAGTCCGATTTTGGTAAATTCTATATGCCTAGACTCGTATTGAGATGAGGATTCCGAATATGTGACTTGTAATTTTTCGAGAAGCGTACCGAAAGTCAGGTTTTGGCAACTTTGTGAATTTCGGTGTAAATTGAGTTGTTCTAACTGGGTATCGTTCCATTGGTCTAATTTGATGTGTATTTACTATATTTGATCAGAATCTACGCGTGCGGAGCTTGATTCTCGTGGCAATGGCATTGCAGAGTAGTCGTCGCGCTGTATTTAGGTGAGTAATAGATGTGGGTGATGACCAGCGGGTTCGAAACCCCGGTATACCACTTTGTGCCGCTGTATAGCGGAGAGACACGTACTCTCATGTGAGTACGGGATCGATTGTTATTGGGGACTATGGCTTAGTCCAACCTGTTGGCACTATGTTACGATATTGGCTATTCTTGAGCCGTCGAACCTCCTTCTCGGATGGTTGCATACTATATATTGTGATATTGGCTACTCTTGAGCCGTTGAACCCCCTTCTTGGGCGGTTGAGTATACTTGTGGGCTGTGAGCCAGTTATTGGATCCCGCGAGGATCGTTATCATTGTCTTGTGATATTGACATGCTAGTTTACTACCAGTCCGTAGCTATTTCTGTTATCATGCTATTTCCAACCCCTGGAACTTGATATTACTATTTTCAACTGGAAAAAAAATGATAAAAGAGTTTTCAAAACTACTTTTGAGCCTGCGAGGCTGTATTTGCGTATTAGCTGACTGGTAGTGGATCGGGCAGCGCGCCATAGCAGTATATATGTTGGATCAGACTGCACACCGCAGTAATATTGTGCTTGGGCTGTAGGAGCCCCTCCGGAGTCTGAACCCCCACAGTGAGCACGAGTACCCAAATTGGATCGGGCTACGCGCCGTAGCGGTCATATCATGCATTGCATTGCATTTAGCTACATCTGATAGCGGTTATACTGTTTTGTTGGTACTTGTTGGTACATGTATAGTTGATATTGATTCTGTGACAGGGTATTTAATTACAGGTTTACATAGTGCTTTATTGCGGATTTCTTATCTGCACTGTCTTACCCCTGTTTATTACCACCGAGTCTGGTAGTACTCATTTTACTCCCTGCACCTTGTGTGCAGATCCAGGTACCTCTTAGCAGTGATCCAGTAGCTGTTAGAGGCGACATCTGTACGATATTCGAGATAGCTGCAGAGTCCGCAGGACCCGATATTCCTTCTTACGGTCTTTTGATTCCGTATTGATATTTCTTTCCGCACTTGGTATCTTGTAAACCATTATTACACTTTTGTTCTTTTTAGAGGCTCATGACTCTTGACCCTGTGGTCTATGGGAGTTGGTATATTTTGGGACTTGGTTCCCCGTTTTCGATATATGTATTACTGTTGCTTCACGTTTTGATATGCTTAAATGGGATAAAGCGAGCTCCTAGCTCCGTCGTCGTTATTGATTGGTCAGGCTGGCCTAACAATGTGTTGGGCGCATCATGACCGGATTTGGGGTTGTGACATTCTGCTAGTATTTGGTTATTGTGACAAGTGCCAGTTGTTGTGATTAGAGGCTATCGTCTCGAGTGATTGGGTTGTTGATACATCATATGATCTCACTCGGAGTAGTGAATATGGGTTATTGCAGTGGATTCGAGTGTATCCTGAGTATAGGCATGGGATTAGCATTGGGCATATGATTTCAGAAAGTGCAATGTGATTTATGGATCAGATGGTCTGTGAAATTTTGACTATATGGTGTTTTCGGACTTATGTGAGATAGGGTGACGTATGATCGCCCGAAAATATGCTTGATAAGGTCATTCAGCTATTGGGTTACTTCTAGTACAACTCTGAGTCCGCTCGAGGACGAGCGTTTGTTTAAGTTGGGGAGAATGTAACGACCCGCCCCGTCGTTACGGGAATCTCCACCTCGTTACCTTGAATTAACATATCTTATGCTTCTATATCGGTGTTAGAACCTATCGGGTGAGTTAGGAGTGAATTGAATTGAAAATGAAGCAAATAGCATGTTTGAAGGAAGTTTGAATATGGAAAGTCAACCTAGAGTTGACTATCGAGTTAGAGTGTTTGGAGGTCCGGTGTAGTTTTAGGCTTGAATTGGCGAAGGTTGAATTTTGGTGAAAACCGGACGGTAGGTGAGATTATGATCCGGGGGTCAGAATGGAATTCCGACAATTTCTGTAGCTTCGTTATGTGATTTTGGATGTCTGCAAATTTTCAGGTCATTCGGACATCGTCTGATCGGGTTTTGGATTGAATGTTAGTTTTGGAAGTTTTGAAGAAAACTTTGGCTTGAATCCGTGTGTAATTGGTGATTTTGATGTTTAGGATGGTGTTTTTATGATTGGAACAAGTTCGTATCGTGTTTTGGAGTATGTTGGTGGTTTTCGTTGGGGTCCCGGGAGCCTCGGGATGAATTCGGGGGTCCAAACGGACCAATTTGTGCCAAAGGCACTGCTGTTTCTGCTGCAATAAATGCAGAGAATTTTTGTGCTTCGTGATCGCGAAGCTATGTGTGTGATCGCGTAAGAGGAGGATGTTGAGCTCTGCGATCGCGAGGTTGAGCCTGCGATCGCGTAGGGTAAATTTGGGAAGCGCTACGATCGCGAGGTTATGTCTGTGATCGCGTATTGTATCGAAGTGAGGCTGGGAGATTGTTCTTCGCGATCGCAGGAGGAGTGATGCGATCGCGTAAGGTTGAGTGTTTGTTCATCGCGATCGCGAGGTTATCGATGCGATCGCGTAAGGTCTTGTTCGTAAGCAGTGCGATCGTGATCTTTATGATGCGATCGCGTAGGGTCGCTGGGTTGAGGACTGCGATCGCGTCCAGGTCCACGCGATCGCGTAGAGGAAAGACTGGCCGCCCAAAAGCTGTGCATCGCGATCGCGAGCCAACGACTGCGATCGCGTATAGTAATTAGGCATGGCAGATTCCTTAATTACAGAACATTTCACATACGGGTCTCCACTCTTAGAAACCCCATTGTTGAGCTCTAGAGTGAGAAAGTGACGGGAATTGCTGAGATTTCATCGGGTATTCTTCGGAGGTAAGATTCTTGACTCAAAAACATAATTATACGGTAGAATTAACATCAATCTTCATGAATTTGGGTAGAAATTGTGAAGGATTGTGGCATAGAAATTGAAAACGGAAATTTGGGTTTTGAAAGGCCAATCGAACTCCGATTTTGGTAAATTTTATATGTATGGACTCGTGGCGAGACGAGGGTTCTGGAAATATGAGTTTCGAAATTTTTTGAGATGTGGGCCCGGGGCTCGGGTTTTGCCAATTTCGTGATTTTTGATATTTTTCGAGTTCTTTCAATTGCGTTATGTTCCATTAGCCTATTTTGATATATTTGTAATGATTTTGGCTAGTTTGACGTGCGTGGATGCCGGTTCGAGGAGCTAAGGCGTCACGGGCATGAGTTTTCGCCGGTTCGAGGTGGGTAATACTTGTAAATTATGTTCTGAGGGTTAGTAAACCCCGGACTTCCACATCTTAGTGTTGTGTTGAGGTGAGTTGCACGCCGGATAACGGGCGTGGGGTAGAGCACCATTGGGGATTGTGACTTGGTCCGTCCCGCGTAACAAATAATAACACCTAATTGTTGAAATGAATTGGACTAATTATCATGCTTGGGCTTCGTGCCGATTATTTGAATCCTTCAGGGATTGGTATCATTGTCTTGATAACATTGTGCATATTTTTATCTAAATTTAAGGTTTTAAATGGTATTTTGCTATTCAGCATTTTTATAAGGTTATGAAAAACTTGAACGAGGTCTTAATGACATTTTTAGCTATGAGCTAGTATGATATTGTTGCCCGAGGGGCTTTCTTGATTATTTGTTAGAATGATTGGGGCCGAGGGCCATATGTTAAGGCACGACAATTTATGTGAGCATATGCATACACCTGCATGGATCAGACTGCACGCCGCAGTGGTATACGAATCGGGCTGCGCGCCGCAGCGGGTGTGATATTAATATTGTGCTTGGGCTGTAGGAGACCCTCCGGAGTCTGAACCCCCACAGTGAGCACGGGTACCCAAATTGGATCGGGCTAGATGCCGTAGCGGTCATATGCATGGCATACATACATACATTGGTTTATGTGTACTACGTGGCATAACATTTAGCACTCATATATTACTGGCACACATGCATTAGTTGCCTTATTGACCAGATCTCCTGGTGTAAATTGATAAGGAGTGCTGAGCCCGAGGGGCTGATTTGAGTGCGGACTTGCACTGCTTGAGATTGTTCCAGGTATTGGTATGTTATCATGAAAGAAAGAAGCTAAAAATTGATATTTCTAATAATCTATTCACATATGCTGGAAAGGAATAAAAAGGTAGTTCTGTATTGTGTAGCAAGAGATAGTGCCTTGCGTGGTTTTCTTCCCTTCAGCATTATTTACTTTTATTACCGCTGAGTTGGAAGTACTCACACCCGACTCCTGCACCTTGTGTGCAGATCCAGGTACATTACAGCAGAGCTGATTCCATTGCGGCTCGGGAGTGCTTTTGGACAGTCGAGGTAGCTGCCAGCGTTCGCAGGACCTGATTCTCCAGCTTGTCTATATTTTGTTCTGACCATTCCCCACTTGTGCACAGTTATATTTACTATTTACACTTTGTATATTCTGTAGAGGCTCATGACTTGTGACCCCTGGTCTTTGGGGAGTTGTTATTGTTTTTGGGATGTGATCCCTGTACTTGTTTATTCCATTACTGTTGTTCTATTTTTGTTTGAACCAAAAATGGTTTAAGTGAGCTAATAGCTCTGTGTTTCTGTTGATTGGCCGGGCTGGCCTAGTAGTGTGCTGGGCGCCATCACGACCGGATTTGGGGTCGTGACAGATGGGTGGATACTCACAATGAGTACGTTGTGTCCTTGTTGGTGGGGTGAGTGGTATCAGTGGTATCAGCGATTAGCTGTAGCTGTAGCTCACAGGAGTCCTACATCGAAATTGAGAGGGAGTCCTGGGCTAGTTAAGTAAGGGTGTTGGACAACCATGTGCATAGGCCTTTTCCCCAGTGGACCAGCTGGGGAGGAACAAAACCGTGCGGGCTAGGCCCAAAGCGGACAATATATGCACAGTGGTGGGTCGGGTCATTACAATTGGTATCAGAGCCGACTCTCTGGAGTACGATGGGTGGGTACTTACAACGAGGACGTTGTGTCCTTGTTGGTGGGGTGAGTGGTATCAGTGGTATCAGCGGGTAGCTGTAGTTGTAGCTCACAGGAGTCCCACATCGGAATTGAGAGGGAGTCCCGGGCTAGTTAAGTAAGGGTGTTGGACCACCATGTGCATAGGCCTTTTCCCCAGTGGACCAGCTGGGGAGGAAAAAACCCGTGCGGGCTAGGCCCAAAGCGGACAATATATGCACAGTGGTGGGCCGGGTCATTACAAGATGTGGACTGGAGATCAGAGTAGCGATGACTTATCTGTGGGGGTTTGCCTTAGAACTGTTTAGTGACAGTACATGAGTTCTTATTTTCAGTTATTGTTTATTATTATTATTCATTGAGTTGAAATATACTCACCCAACTCCCCTGCACTTTTTGTGCAGATATACAGGTTCAGGAGGGCAGTTGAGCTATCGCAACTGCTTTATTATCCCCATTCTGTGGAGACCTCGAGGTAGCTGCCGACGTCCGCAGTACCTGACCTCTTCTTTTTTTATCATTTTGATGTCTCCATTCTACTTAGACTTGATGGTGCAGTAGATCTCATTTGTAGAGGCTCAGACTCGTGACACCACGATTTGGTTGGGATCGTATTTTGTATGTTTCTATTATTATGTTTATCATTTTGATATGAACACTTGTTGTTTAAGTTTAACTTGATTAATCGGAATTAATAAATGGCTGGTTAAGAGATATTATGGTCGGGCTTGCCTAGCATTGTGTTGGGCGCCATCACGACCAGGGTTTGGGTCGTGACAAAATACATAGACTACTGCTGAATATATTAAACTTTACATTTACAATTGAAGTAATCTGTACTAACAAAAATGTCATTGCAGATTACACATCAAGACAAAGCTACACAAACTGACATAACTATGGAAGAAGATACATTACAAAAGATACTCAAAACCATGACTACACTTTCAGTGAAGGAAAGAAGAGATACCCGATTTTTATGCGAATAAAAGGATAATTGGAATATCTACGATTATACAAGAGCTAGGAAACAATTTTCCAAATGGTAACCCCATATGGAGTTATTATTCAAGAAACCAGCTAATGATTTATTCAAATTCGAAAGAATTAAGACAAACAGATATGGAAAATGTCCAGAAATGGATTTTATCCTTACTCAAACTAGAGGAAAAACCAACAGCGAGAGCTCTGAAAGAAAGATTTATTTCACAAGGATTATTAACAAGATACTGTAAATTAATAGGACACAAATATCCAGATCATATATGTTCAAAATGTAACGGTGATGACAACATAGTCCCAGAGGTACAGTTCGAGGAAAAAAATAGAAGAAAAGAAGACAAATCTATGATGAAGATATAAGAGATTCGTTCGTCAACTGGCAAAGAAAGAAAAGACATAAAGAAAAAGAAGGAGAAGACAAAAGAAAAGAAGACAAAAGAAGAGATATAAAGTCATAAAGATAGTGACTTTTGCAAAAAGTCATAAAGTAAATAGTGTATTATCTCTGTAAATTATTATGTCTGGTGTCACGACCCCAAATCCGGTCGTGATGGCGCCCAACACACTGCTAGGCCAGCCCGACCAATCAACAACAATCACGGAGCCACAAGCTCACTTTATCCAATTTAAGCATAACAGTGATAGATATATTAAAAACAGGGAACCAAGTCCCGACACGTGCCAACTCCCATAGACGAAGGGTCAAGAGTCATGAGCCTCTACAGAGTATACAAAATGTAAATAGCGAATATAACTGTACACAAGTGTGGGATGGTCAGAACAAAATATAGACAAACTGGAGAATCAGGTCCTGCGAACGCTGGCAGCTACCTCGACTGTCCAAATGCCACTCCCGAGCAGCTATAGAATCAGCTCTGCTGTGATGTACCTAGATCTGCACACAAGGTGCAGGGAGTCGAGTGTGAGTACTTCCAACTCGGCGGTAATAAAAGTAAATAATGCTGAGGAAAAGAAAACCACACAAAGCACTATCTCATGCTACACAATACAGAATTATCTTTTTTTTCCTTTCCAGCATATGTGAGTAGATTATTAAAAATAATCTCAATTTTTAGCTACTTTCTTTCAGGATAATATACCAATACCTGGATACAATCTCAAGCAGTGCAAGTCCGCACTCAAATCAGCCCCTCGGGCTCAGCACTCCTTATCAATTTACACCAGGAGATCTGGTCAATAAGGCAACTAATGCATGTGTGCTAGTAATGTATGAGTGTTGAATGTTATGCCACGTAGTACACGTAAACCAATATATGTATGCCATGCAATGCATATGACCGCTACGGCGTGTAGCCCGATCCAATTTGGGTACCCGTGCTCACTGTGGGGGTTCGGACTCCGGAGGGGCTCCTACAGCCCAAGCACAATATTAATATCACACCTGCTGCGGCGCGCAGCCCGATCCGTATACCACTGCGGCGCGCAGTCCGATCCATGCATGTGTATGCATATGCTCACATAAATTGTCATGCCCTAACATATGGCCCTCGGCCCCAATCAGTCTAACAAATAATCAAGAAAGCCCTACGGGCAACAATATCATATTAGCTCACAACTAAAAATGTTATTAAGACCTTGTTCAAGTTTTTCATAACCTTATAAAAATGTTGAATAGCAAAATACCATTTTAAACCTTAAATTTAGAATAAAATATGCACAGTTTTATCAAAACAGTGATACCAATCCCTGAAGGATTCAAATAAATGGCATGAAGCCCACATGATAATTAGTCCAATTCATTTCAACAATTACGTGTTATTATTTATTACGCAGGATGGACCAAGTCACAATCCCCAATGGTGCTCTACCCCACGCCCGTTATCCGGCGTGCAAGTCACCTCGACACAGCACTAAGATGTGCAAGTCCGGGGTTTACTAACCCTCGGGACATCATTTACAAGTATTACCCACCTCGAACCGACGAAAGCTCATGTCCGCGACGCCTTAGCTCCTCGAACCGGCATCCACGCACGTCAAAACTAGCACAAATCAGCACAAATATATCAAAATAGGCTAATGGAACATAACCCAATCGAAAGAACTCGAAAAAATATCAAAAATCACGAAATTTGCAAAACCCGAGCCCCGGGCCCACATCTCGAAAAATTTCGAAACTCATATTTCCAGAATCCTCGTCTCGCCACGAGTCCACACATATAAAATTTACCAAAATCGGAGTTCGATTGGCCTTTCAAAACCCAGATTTTCGTTTTTAATATCTAGGCCACAATCCTTCACAATTTCTACCCAAATTCATGAAGATTGATGTTAATTCTACCATAAAATGACGTTTTTCAGTCAATAAACTTACCTCCGATGAATACCCGATGATTTCCCAGCAATTCCCGTGAGTTTCTCTCTCTAGAACTTAAAAATGGTGGTTTGGGGTATGAAACCCACGACTGGTTCTGTTCTGTAATTAAACTCACTGCCTGGCCAATTCCTTCATCGCGTTCGCGATGCCTCTCACGCGAACGCGACGTGGTGTCACGCGTCCGCGATGCCTTCCCTTTTCCTAGTACGCGAACGCGTCCCAAACCATCGCGAACGCGATGCTTCCCATCTTTTTCTTACGCGAATGCGTTGCCTCCCTTCGCGAACGCGATAGTCACCTGGCCCCAGCCTACGCGAACGCGGCATAGCCCTCGCGAATGCGAAGGCTTAAATTTTGCCCAGTGATCTGCAATTTACAGCAGACCATTTCTTGCTTCCAAATGCCGGATGATGGTCCGAATTCATCCCGAGGCCCCCGGGACCCCAACGAAAACCACCAACATACCCCAAAACACGATACGAACTCGTTTCAATCATAAAAACACCATCCTAAACATCAAAATCACCAATTACACACGGATTCAAGCCTAAGTTTCTTCAAAACATTCAAATTACACATTCCATCAAAAACCCGACCAAACGACGTCCGAATGACCTGAAATTTTGCAGGCACATCCAAAATAACCTAACGGAGCTATTGCAACTGTCGAAATTCCATTCCGGCTCCCGGATCAAAATCTCACCTATCAATCGGATTTCGCCAAAATTCAACCTTAGCCAATTCAAGCCAATTTCTACACCGGATCTCCAAATTCAATTCTGATTTCTCTCCTAAGTCATAAATGATCCCTCGAAACTAGTCGAATCATCGGAATCCGATTCCGAGCACTCTAACTCGATAGTCAACTCTAGGTTGACTTTCCATATTCAAACTTCCTTCAAACATGCTATTTGCTTCATTTTCAATTCAATTCACTCCTAACTCACCCGATAGGCTCTAACACTGATATAAAAGCATAAAACATGTAATTGCAACATGACGGGGTGGTAAATTCTCGTAACGACGGGCCGGGTCGTTACATTCTCCCCAACTTAAACAATCGCTCATCCTCGAGCGTACTCAGAGTTGTACTAGAAGCAACCCAATAGCCGAATGACCTTACCAAGCATATATCCGGGCGATCATACGTCACCTAATCTCACATAAGTCCGAAAACACCATATAGTCCGAATTTCACAGACCATCTGAACCATAAATCACGTTGTACTTTTTGAAATCGTATGCCAAATGCAAATCCCATGCCTATACTCAGGATACACTAGAATCCACTGCAATAACCCATATTCACTACTCCGGGTGAGATCATATAATGTATCGACAACCCAATCACTCGAGATGATAGTCTCTAATCACAATAACTGGCCACAATAACCAAATACTAGCTGATAACCTCTTTCATTAGATAGAGTCTGATTCCAACACCTTCATATCATGCCCACGGCAACAGAACACGCGATATATCGAACCCATCTCTCAGGTCAACCATTCATGAATCCATTTCCCTTTTAACTGATACCATAACAGATTTCGGAGCTGAACCTCGACATTACCTTTCTAACCAGCTGAGATCACACATGCTCGCTCTCCATAATGACTCAAATGATCATTTCGATTATAACACACGCACTGGTGATATGTCACCTCAACACCGGCCTAAGCCACGACGAGCACAACACATGCTCCAATAGAGACATCCGAACATACTAAAATCATGACAACTGTCTTCAACAAGAGAGCTGTAATTCAATTCCTTTGTGCCATCATAACATAGAACTGAGATCGCGTCTCGCATTATAGAAATAGAGTACATGACTCCTTCTCGAAAGGTCATAACATCACGTGGCCTTGCCACAATTCATGATTCTATCCAAACACTATTACTCATGAAGCACCTCAATTTACCAAGCTCAAAACGATCAGCCCCGCACATATTTAGTTTGAACCCAAGCAATCAACCTCACCCACGGTGAAACAATTAACGTATGCTATCAAATCCCGAAAGAACACAACCGATGTGCCATTCTCCAAGCGATACTCAATACAAACTCTTCCTCAGAAGCCAGGAGGTATTGTATACCAGGTAACATATAACTAACTTTATTTTCACATTACACTGTTGTGGCGTGCAACCCGCTCCAATGACATACCCGTGGCAGCGTGCCACCCTATCCAGATACCATACCCGTGGCGGCGTGCCACCCGATCCAAATAACAGTACCTGTGGCGGCGCGCCACCCGATCCATATAGAACCCTCGCCAAAGAAATGCGCGTCGAGTCAAGTTGCTCATTATGGTAAACATATATAGCCTCAAGTTCGGCCACAAGAAACGCATCCGACAAAGTTACTCAATACTAGAATTGAATCAATGGTAGATACCTCTACACTGACATCCGCCGCTAAGGTCCAACTAACAAAGCAATGCCTACCAGCCGTCCGTCGGTCCTGGGTACAACTGCTCTGTTGGAGCATACTCTGATGCTCTCTGCTACGCAATTTGTGCCATTTTCCGACATAGTCCATATCACATTAGTCTACACAATCTGACCCATGACAACCAGTCAGCAATCAAGTATCATAATTTGAATTCGTCTTATCAAGTTAAGAGAGAGCCTCTAGGACTTCCGATCTCCAATAATCACAAACGGTGTCGATACACATGATATACAACCACTGCATAGGCGGACTAATGAGAGCTTCAAGTCTCCAACACATATATAACACATGAATCACAATGCCTGATCCCGTACTCCACTGTACATATACATAACGCACATCAAGCGTCCATTCATACCATGACAGCCATTCAGAAATTTCACTATGCCATCAACGACTCGGTTATTATAGTCGATCCAACAAGAGAATACCACCATACCACTGGATATCATCAGTTTACATTACCTTGTCCTTTTGGACCATATACCCTGCCAAATTACTAGAATAGCAGTACCATTTTCTTTAAATCACATGCAGCTGCCCGCGCTGCTTTTAATGACTTCCCATATATTATGAACTGATCTCAAAACCTAGAATATACCATTATCAACTTTCCATAACCCATCGTGTATACCATATTACACTAAGACAACATGGAAATTCATATCCGTTTCCTCCGCCTTAACATCAGCGCACTCCACTAGTTAAGGATTCTCGTGATCCCATATAGAAGAAAAACTCATTACACATTCCACGCTTCGCATACCGACAAGAATGTACTCATTTTCAAACCATGATAAAACACATCACAAACTATTTCTTCCCATTCGTTGAATAAGTTTAACTGCCAGGACTGATGTGACGACCCAAAGGGTCATCACTTATTTTATTAATAATTTGAGCTTCTGAGGCCTTGAAAACCTCATTCTATGTTGCCTCGATTTACGTGCACGATCCGAGCATGTAGCCGGAAAGATTTTGTGATAGAAAATATGAATTCTATGAGAAATGTGGATAAAAATGATATTAATATTGATATGGTTGACTTCGGTCAACATTTTTGGTAAACGGATCCGGACCCGAGATTGGATGGTCCCGAGAGGTCCGTAGGAAAATATGGGACTTGGACATGTGTCCGAAGTCGAATTCCTGAGGCCTAGAGCCCAAGTTATGAATTTTTATGTGAAATTGTTTTTGATGCAATTATTAAAGGAAATAAATTGATAGACATTGGTATCGGGCTCGTATTTTGGTTCCGACGCCTGGTACAAGTCTTAAATATTATATATGTGATTTCTGTAAAGTTTGGTGACATTTGGATGTCGTCTAAGATGTTTTGGACCTTGAGTTCCAAGTTAAGAAGTTTTGAAAATCAAAACTATGAAAACCATGAGTTTGGGGCTTGATTTGATTGAAACGAAGTGATATTGGCGATATGATCGCACGAACAAGTCCATAATGTGTTTTTGAGGTTGTGTACATGTTTGGTTTGGAGCCGGGGGGCTCGGGTAAAGATTTGATAGGCCGTTGGTTAAATTTCTGAATTTTGAACTGCTGGTTTTTTTCACCCAGCTGTTGGCTTCGCAATTGCGAAGAATTTCTCGCAATTGCGAAGGTGACAGACCAAGGCAGGGTTCGCAAATGCGAACCCTTGATCGCAAATGCGAAGGGCGTCCAGGAGGCTTGGGTTCGCAAATGCGAACATAACCTCGCAAATGCGAGGCCTTCACTATTGAGCCATGCTTCGCAAATGCGAAGCCTTCTTCGCAAATGCGAAGGAGTCACTGCTGAGCCATGCTTCGCAAATGCGAAGCCTTCTTCGCAAATGCGAAGGAGCCTGGTTCGCAAATGCGAACAAATGTTCGCAAATGCGAACTTTCCACCCTTAGCTTATTTTTCAAACTCCGGAAATTGGTCGGGGTTCGCAATTGCGAACCCATGTTCGCAAATGCGAACACGGAGACCTGAAAAACACGAATTTCAGTCATTTCTTCATTTTTCACAAAACCAAAACACCCAATTGCGACTCTTCAAGGATTTCTTCTTCACCAAAACGATTGTAAGTCACTTTTTACTTAATTCTTTCAATTCCTAATATCATTAAACATGTTTTTCATTAGAAATCAAATGTTTTCATGGTAAAATTCTTGTTTTTGGTTAGAAAATAGGTTTTTCATAAATTGGGGAATTGGACCTCGAATTGAGGTCCGATTTTGAAACAAATTATATACGTGAACTCGTGGGGGGATGGGTAACCGGATTTTGGTCCTAACCCCGAATTCCGATCATGTGGGCCGGGGTTGAAATTTACTATTCATGGCAGAATGTTGTAAAAGTGTTATTTGGTATTAAGAATTAGTTTGTTGAGTAGAATTGATGATATTAAATCAATTGTGTATAGATACGGTTGGATTGGAGCCAAATTGAAAGAAAAGACATTTCCACGGATTGGATTGTTCATAAACATTCGAGGTAAGTGTTTGTTCTATCCTAGCTTGAGGGAATAGGATTATGTGTTATGTGTTATGTGATCGAGTGCGGTGTATGGGCTGTGGTGACGAGCATCCATACATTGGCGTCTAGTATGACCGTGAGTCGTTGGAAAAAAAATGATATTTTTAGATAATTATTGATTGCCCTTGATGGGACGATATATGAGTTGTTGTTTCTTTCTCTGCCCTTAACTGTGATTGTTATTTGGGTGAGGAAGAGTGATAATGCACGAAGGGTGATGCCGTGCCATGTTTATTTATTTATGCACGAAGGTTAATGTCGTGCCATGTTTATTTATTAATTATGCACGAAGGATCATGCCGTGCCCTGTTATTGAACCATGTACGAAGGATCATGCCGTACTATGGATGTGAGGATGAGAGTAAAAGCACGAAGGGTGATGCCGTGTACTTTATTTGCTTGTTTGGTGAGGATGAGAGTAAAAGCACGAAGGGTGATGCCGTGCAATTGCTTGCTATTTCTTGAAGTGACATAATTCGTGTTTACATTATACTTTGTTTTCTTTGTGAAATTATTAACTGTGGTTAATTGTTGAATTCTTTAAGATGTTCCTTATTGTGTTATTACTTGATTATTCCTTGTTATTTTGTGGTACACATATATATATATATTGAATTGCACAGGTTTATGTGAGTGTCTGGTCCTAGGCTTGTCACTACTTCGCCGGGATAGGCCAGGCACTTACCAGCACATGGGGTCGGTTGTGCTGATACTACACTTCTGTGCGTTTTTGCACAGGTCCAGGTTACGATCAGGAGCAGCAGCAGCAGCAGCAGCAATAAATAGATTGCGTGGGAGTTGATCACATTTGAGACCGAGGTAGCTTGCAGACGTCCGCAGGCCCGGCGTCTCTTTCTTTATTTATGTTAATAGTTGTAGTCTCATTGTTCCGAGACAAACAGATTATGTTATATTTCCTTCAGACTTTTATGTGTAGTATTCCATAGTAGTTTGTGAGTTGGTGACTCCAAGTCTTGGGTAGAGGATTTCAGTATGGTTTTACCTTGAAACTGCTTAATACTATTTCTATAAAGTATTCCGCATTTATTTAATTAAAATTGTGTTAATAACAGGATAGTATGAATACAGTGGCTTGCCTAGCTACCACGTGTAGGCGCCATCACGATCCCGATATTGGTTGAAATTCCGGGTCGTGACAAGTTGGTATCAGAGCCCTAGGTTACATAGGTCTCACCACTCACGAACAAGCTTAGTAGAGTTTGAGAGGTAGGTACGGAGACGTATGTACTTGTCCTTCAGAGTCTATTGAGTTAGGAAAAAGTCTCTCATTTGTTCTTTCTTGTCGTGCTACTTGTTCCTCAATTACTGATTGAATTTCTATTCTGTCCTTTCGCAGATGGTAAGGACACGCACTTCTTCGTCCGCTGACCAGCAGCCTGAGCCCCAGATAACTCCTGTGAGGGGCAAGGGCCGAGGCCGTACTAGAGGCCGTGGTAGGGGTAGAGCTCAGCCCCAGGCAGCTACCCGAGAGGTGGAGCCTCATATTGAGATTGATGAGGAGGTTCGGTTCCGGCGAGCTCCGGTGGGCCCAGCTCGGGTCCCGGGAGAGGCTTTGATTACCCGGATCTCGGGATGCTTTGGTCGAGAATAGCGGGATTTATGGATAGCGTCGCCGGAGCGGGTCTATTATCGGTTGCCCCGGCTACTTCTCGGGCTGGAGGAGGGGCCCGGACTCCTGTTGCTCATACTCCGAGCCGGTAGCTCCTCGGCCTCGGGCACCAGTAATTCGGCCAGCTGCGGCCACTCGGTCCGGTACCATAGCTCATGCCGGCGATGGAGCGGCCATGACTTCGATTCGTTATGGAGGCTTGATCGGTTCTCCAAGCTATTTACCACTACATTCGGTGGAGCCGCATCAGAGGATCCTCAGGACTTTTTATTCAGTTGCCGTGAGATTCTCAAGACTATGGGGATCGTGGAGACAAACGGAGTTGATTTATGTACCTTCAGACTTGCAGGATCCGCCAAGACTTGGTGGAGAGATTATTGCCTGACTCGACCAGCAGGGTCCCCAGCTCTATCATGGGACCAGTTTGCGGAACTATTTATGGAGAAGTTTCTCCCTGCTACTCAGCGGGATTTACTTCGGAGGCAGTTTGAGCGCCTCCATTAGGGCACTATGACAGTTACACAGTATGAGATGAGATTTGTCGATTTGGCTCGTCATGCGGTGGTGATACTTCCCACGGAGCGGGAGAGGGTCCGCAGGTTTATAGATGGGCTTAATCAGCCGATTAGACTCCAGATGGCTATGGGCGTGGGGAGTGACATATCATTTCAGGAGGCAGCCAATGCAACACGCAGAGTTGAGATGGCTCTTGCTAGGGGAGGCGGTTATTCTTCGGATAAGAGGCCTCGTCATTCAGGTAGATTTGGTGGTTCTTCCTCTGGTAGCAGAGAATCCTTTGATAGAGGTCAGTCTTCCAGGCCTTTTCATTCCGCCCTTCAGGCTTCACAGGGTGGATCAGGTGATCGTGGTTCTCGGGGGTATTATTCAGACCAGTCTCCTATTAGTGCTCGGCCTCTTCAGAGCGTTCGTGGAGGCCATTCAGGTCGTCAGGGCCAGCAGCCCTATCAGTCTAAGAGTTGCTACGGTTGTGGCGACCCGGGTCATTTTATCAGGAATTGCCCTATAGCAGCGGGCAACTCTCAGCAGCGGGGTCCTCGTCCTATGATTCGAGGCCCCAGCTGACCCTCAGCCTGCCCAGCCAGCGAGAGGCGGGGGTAGGGATTATAGAGGTGGAGGTCGAGACCGTAGAGGTGGAGACCGGCCCGGCGAGAGGTAGAGGTCGGCCGGTTGATGGTCGTCCTAGAGACGCGGCTCGGAGGGGAGGTGCGGATCCCCGATTCTATGCTTTACCGGCCGGGCCGGAGGCAGAGGCATCGGATGCTGTGATTACGGGTACTATTCTTGTGTGTGGCGAGAGGTGCTTCGGTATTATTTGACCCTGGATCTACATATTCCTATGTGTCTTCCTACTTCGCACCGTATTTGGTCGTGCCCGCCTATGCTCTGGATATTCCAGGTTTATGTGGCTACGCCAGTGGGTGACTCCATTGTAGTCGATCGGGTGCATCGTGCGTGCGTAGTTATATTTGGGGGTCTTGAGACCCGTGTTGATCTGTTGCTCTTGGATATGGTAGATTTTGATGTCATATTGGGGATGGACTGGTTGTCCCCATACCATGCTATTCTTGATTGTCATGCTAAGGCTGTCACCTTAGCCTTGCCAGAATCACCCCGATTAGAGTGGAAGGGTACCTCAAGCCACTCCGTTCGCACTGTTATTTCTTATGTTAAGGCTCGACGTATGGTCGAGAAGGGGTGTCTAGCTTATTTGGCTTATGTTCGTGATTCCGGCGCAGAAGTTCCTTCCATTGATTCAGTCCCTATTGCACGGGAGTTTCCTGAGGTTTTTCCTTCAGACCTGCCGGGCATGCCACCCGACAGGGATATTGATTTCTGTATTGATTTGGCACCGGGCACTCGGCCCATCTCTATTCCACCCTATCGTATGGCCCCGCTGGAGCTAAAAGAGTTGAAAGATCAGTTGCAAGACCTTCTTGAGAAGGGCTTTATCAGGCCCAGTGTTTCCCCCTGGGGAGCACCTGTATTATTTGTAAAGAAGAAGGATGGCTCGATGCGGATGTGTATTGATTACCGGCAGTTAAACAAGGTGACTATCAAAAATAAATATCCACTGCCGAGGATTGATGATTTGTTTGACCAGATCCAGGGAGCGAGGGTATTCTCTAAGATAGACTTGAGGTCAGGCTACCATCAGCTGAAGATCAGGGCGGCTGACATTCCTAAGACAGCCTTTCGCTCTAGATATGGGCATTATGAGTTCTTGGTCGTGTCCTTCGGGTTGACCAATGCCCCAGCAGCATTCATGGAGTTGATGAATCGGGTATTCGGGCCTTACTTAGATCCGTTCGTGATAGTCTTCATAGATGACATCCTGGTATACTCCCGCGATCGGGAAGAGCACGAGCGAGCGCCTCGAAGTGGTTCTTCATACTGCGAAAGATAATCGATTATATGCCAAATTTTCTAAATGTGAGTTACGGCTGAGTTCGGTAGCATTTATGGGTCATATTGTATCCGTGGAAGGTATTCGGGTAGACCCAAAGAAGATTGAGGCGATCCAAAAATTGGCCTCGACCGGCTTCGGTGACTGAGATACGGAGTTTCTTGGGATTAGGAGGTTACTACCGTCGTTTTGTAGAGGGGTTTTCTTCAATTGCAGCCCCGATGACCAGGTTGACCCAGAAGGGTGTTCAGTTTCGGTGGTCGGAGGAGTGTGAGGCGAGCTTTCAGAAGCTCAAGACAGCCTTGACCACCGCGCCAGTGTTGATACTACCTACAGGTACAGGGCCTTATAGAGTTTATTGTGACGCATCTCGTACAGGGCTTGGAGCGGTATTGATGCGAGATGGTAAGGTTATTTCTTATGCTTCGAGACAGCTAAAAATACATGAGAAGAATTATCTAGTTCATGATCTTGAGTTGGCAGCAGTAGTTCATGCCTTAAAAATCTGGAGGCATTATCTATATGGTGTGACATGTGAGGTGTACAACTGATCACAAAAGCCTACAGTACTTGTTCAAACAGAAGGAGTTGAATCTACGACAGCGGAGATGGTTAGAGTTGCTAAAAGACTATGATGTTACTATATTATATCACCCGGGTAAGGCCAATGTGGTGGCCGATGCATTGAGTAGAAAGTATGCCAGCATGGGTAGTCTTGCATATATTCCGGTCAATCAGAGACCATTAGCTCTAGATGTCCAGGCCTTAGCCAACCGGTTCGTGAGATTAGACATTTCTGAGCCTAGCAGAGTGCTAGCCTGCACGGTCGCTCGTTCTTCCTTATTAGAGCGTATTCGTGAGAGGCAATTTGATGATCCTCATTTGCGTGAGTTGAGAGATACAGTACAGCGGGGAGGTGCCACTCAGGTAAATCTAGATGATGATGGGGTATTGAAATTGCAGGGTCGAGTTTGTGTGCCCAATGTCGAAGGAATTCGAGAGTTGATCTTAGCAGAGGCCCACAGTTCGCGGTATTCTATTCACCCAGGCGCCGCGAAGATGTACCAGGACTTACGACAACACTATTGGTGGCGCAGAATGAAGAAAGATATCGTTGCGTATGTCGCTCGGTGTCTAAATTGTCGGCAGGTGAAATATGAGCACCAGAGACCTGGTGGTGTATTCCAGAGGATTGAAATTCCCGAGTGGAAATGGGAGCGAATCACTATGGACTTCGTTATTGGACTTCCTTTGACTCGGAGGAAATTTGATGCTATTTGGGTCATTGTTGATAGGTTGACCAAATCAGCACACTTTATTCCAATGTCTGTCTCCTACTCGTCGGAGAGGTTAGCGGAGGTTTACATTAGGGAGATTGTTCGTCTCCATGGGGTGCCAGTATCTATTATCTCCGATCGGGGTACGCAGTTTACCTCGCGGTTCTGGAGAGCGGTCCAGCAGGAGTTAGGTACCCAGGTTCAGTTGAGTACAGCATTTCATCCTCAGACGGATGGCCAGTCCGAGAGGACTATTCAGATTCTAGAGGACATGCTTCGAGCCTATGTTATTGATTTCGGAGGCTCGTGGGACCAGTTTCTGCCATTAGCAGAGTTCGCCTACAATAACAATTACCAATCTAGCATCTAGATGGCTCCGTATGAGGCGTTGTATGGTAGGCGATGTCGATCACCAATTGGATGGTTTGAACCGGGAGAGGCTCGGTTGTTAGGTACAGACTTAGTTCAGGAGGCCTTGGATAAGGTCAAGACTATTCAGGAGAGATTGCGTTCAGCTCAGTCCAGGCAGAAGACTTATGCGGATCGTAAGGTTCGAGATGTAGATTTCATGGTTGGTGAACGAGTATTGCTCCGGGTGTCGCCTATGAAGGGCGTGATGAGGTTTGGGAAGAAGGGCAAGCTCGGCCCTAGGTATATTGGCCCATTTGAGATTCTAGACAGAGTGGGAGGGGTGGCTTACAGATTAGCTTTGCCGCCTAGCTTATCAGTCGTGCATCTAGTTTTTCATGTATCTATGCTTCGGAGATACCACGGCGATCCCACACATGTGTTAGACTTCGATACTGTCCAATTGGACAATGATCTATCTTACGAGGAGGAGCCGGTGGCCATTCTAGACCGGCAGGTTCGACAATTGAGGTCGAAGAGTTATCCTTCTGTGTGTGTTCAGTGGAGAGGTCAGCCTCCTGAGGCATCGACCTGGGAGTCCGAGTCTGATATGCGGAGCCGTTACCCACACTTGTTTCCTGACTCAGGTACTTCTTTCTTTTGCCCGTTCGAGGACGAACGGTTGTTTTAGAGGTGGAGATTGTGACGACCCAAAGGGTCATCACTTATTTTATTAATAATTTGAGCTTCTGAGGCCTTGAAAACCTCATTCTATGTTGCCTCGATTTACGTGCACGATCCGAGCATGTAGCCGGAAAGCTTTTGTGATAGAAAATATGAATTCTATGAGAAATGTGGATAAAAATGATATTAATATTGATATGGTTGACTTCGGTCAACATTTTTGGTAAACGGATCCGGACCGAGATTGGATGGTCCCGAGAGGTCCGTAGGAAAATATGGGACTTGGACATGCGTCCGGAGTCGAATTCTGAGGCCTAGAGCCCAAGTTATGAATTTTTATGTGAAATTGTTTTTGATGCAATTATTAAAGGAAATAAATTGATAGACATTGGTATCGGGCTCGTATTTTGGTTCCGACGCCCGGTACAAGTCTTAAATATTATATATGTGATTTCTGTAAAGTTTGGTGACATTTGGATGTCGTTTGAGATGTTTTGGACCTTGAGTTCCAAGTTAAGAAGTTTTGAAAATCAAAACTATGAAAACCATGAGTTTGGGGCTTGATTTGATTGAAACGAAGTGATATTGGCGATATGATCGCACGAACAAGTCCATAATGTGTTTTTGAGGTTGTGTACATGTTTGGTTTGGAGCCCGGGGGCTCGGGTAAAGATTTGATAGGCCGTTGGATGAAAATCTGAATTTTGAACTGCTGGTTTTTTCACCCAGCTGTTGGCTTCGCAATTGCGAAGTATTTTTCGCAATTGCGAAGGTGACAGACCAAGGCAGGGTTCGCAAATGCGAACCCTTGATCGCAAATGCGAAGGGCGTCCAGGAGGCTTGGGTTCGCAAATGCGAACATAACCTCGCAAATGCGAGGCCTTCACTATTGAGCCATGCTTCGCAAATGCGAAGCCTTCTTCGCAAATGCGAAGGAGTCACTGTTGAGCCATGCTTCGCAAATGCGAAGCCTTCTTCGCAAATGCGAAGGAGCCTGGTTCGCAAATGCGAACAAATGTTCGCAAATGCGAACTTTCCACCCTTAGCTTATTTTTCAAACTCCGGAAATTGGTCGGGGTTCGCAATTGCGAACCCATGTTCGCAAATGCGAACACAGAGACCTGAAAAACACGAATTTCAGTCATTTCTTCATTTTTCACAAAACCAAAACACCCAATTGCGACTCTTCAAGGATTTCTTCTTCACCAAAACGATTGTAAGTCACTTTTTACTTAATTCTTTCAATTCCTAATATCATTAAACATGTTTTTCATTAGAAATCAAATGTTTTCATGGTAAAATTCTTGTTTTTGGTTAGAAAATAGGTTTTTCATAAATTGGGGAATTGGACCTCGAATTGAGGTCCGATTTTGAAACAAATTATATACGTGAACTCGTGGGGGGATGGGTAACCGGATTTTGGTCCTAACCCCGAATTCCGATCATGTGGGCCCGGGGTTGAAATTTACTATTCATGGCGAGAATGTTGTAAAAGTGTTATTTGGTATTAAGAATTAGTTTGTTGAGTAGAATTGATGATATTAAATCAATTGTGTATAGATACGGTTGGATTGGAGCCAAATTGAAAGAAAAGACATTTCCACGGATTGGATTGTTCATAAACATTCGAGGTAAGTGTTTGTTCTATCCTAGCTTGAGGGAATAGGATTATGTGTTATGTGTTATGTGATCGAGTGCGGTGTATGGGCTGTGGTGACGAGCATCCATACATTGGCGTCTAGTATGACCGTGAGTCGTTGGAAAAAAAATGATATTTTTAGATAATTATTGATTGCCCTTGATGGGACGATATATGAGTTGTTGTTTCTTTCTCTGCCCTTAACTGTGATTGTTATTTGGGTGAGGAAGAGTGATAATGCACGAAGGGTGATGCCGTGCCATGTTTATTTATTTATGCACGAAGGTTAATGTCGTGCCATGTTTATTTATTAATTATGCACGAAGGATCATGTCGTGCTCTGTTATTGAACCATGTACGAAGGATCATGCCGTACTATGGATGTGAGGATGAGAGTAAAAGCACGAAGGGTGATGCCGTGTACTTTATTTGCTTGTTTGGTGAGGATGAGAGTAAAAGCACGAAGGGTGATGCCGTGCAATTGCTTGCTATTTCTTGAAGTGACATAATTCGTGTTTACATTATACTTTGTTTTCTTTGTGAAATTATTAACTGTGGTTAATTGTTGAATTCTTTAAGATGTTCCTTATTGTGTTATTACTTGATTATTCCTTGTTATTTTGTGGTACACATATATATATATATTGAATTGCACAGGTTTATGTGAGTGTCTGGTCCTAGGCTTGTCACTACTTCGCCGGGATAGGCCAGGCACTTACCAGCACATGGGGTCGGTTGTGCTGATGCTACACTTCTGTGCGTTTTTGCACAGGTCCAGGTTACGATCAGGAGCAGCAGCAGCAGCAGCAACAATAAATAGATTGCGTGGGAGTTGATCACATTTGAGACCGAGGTAGCTTGCGAGACGTCCGCAGGCCCGGCGTCTCTTTCTTTATTTATGTTAATAGCTGTAGTCTCATTGTTCCGAGACAAACAGAATTATGTTATATTTCCTTCAGACTTTTATGTGTAGTATTCCATAGTAGTTTGTGAGTTGGTGACTCCACGTCTTGGGTAGAGGATTTCAGTATGGTTTTACCTTGAAACTGCTTAATACTATTTCTATAAAGTATTCCGCATTTATTTAATTAAAATTGTGTTAATAACAGGATAGTATGAATACAGTGGCTTGCCTAGCTACCACGAGTAGGCACCATCACGATCCCGATATTGGTTGAAATTCCGGGTTGTGACAACTGAGTCCTTATACCCGTATCAAGTTACACAACTGCCAGCACTCAAGAGCTTTGCTGCAATGTCTGCAAGACTCATTACTTCAACCACATACCAGGAATCAATCGCATTCCTTTTTATACCATTCTGGTTTATTAACCAGTTGTTCCATTTACCTAGGTTCCTTTTCTGAACCATCTTTAACTTAGTATTAGCCTTTACTGTAGCACTACCATAACTCAACTCATGTTACCACACGAGACTCGTACACAAGACCACACGGTCTAAGACCCATAGGCCACTGAATACTCTCTCAATTGTTCCCAAAAGTACCACATTCTACCACACTTTATTTTGATGAACTTCCCGCAATTTTTAAATTGTCATCATTACTTCCCAATACGGATACCTAGAATCCCACCATTCACAAGATATAACACAAGGCTTGATCTTCTCTAACGAAACCGCCATCTTTAGCCACATGCACAATCTTAAGACACCTGACTGTTACAAGCAAAATCTTGAAAACTGCAAAACCATTCTCGGGCATCATTCACCCTTATTCAGTTATAATTCAACTGTCTTATTGAACAGAACCACTCGTGTCTTGTTAGAATTCTGACATCGCAGAACATGATTACTTACAGATACAATCAGCTATGTTTCTTTTCTATACGGTGAATATTCTTTACCAACAGCAGTTCAAAACACCCTAGTACTTCATCGGATCTACGAAGCACCATAACCTTTACCAGAATTTCCCAACATACTTAGAGACAGAATCAACATAGCACACAATAGCACAATCAGTTAATCAATAGCAACCTCCCCAACTTAGCTCGAAGCCATTCATCAAAGCACTTTCAACCACTCATATCATTATTACTCAAGTGATGCCGAAATGTTAATATGAGATTAAACTCAAGTCATTTACAAGCCTTGACAAAGACTCGAATCATCAGAGACCTTAGCTCTTCTGCAATTCTTGCAGATATAAACGCACCACCAATAAACCCACTCTCTTTAGGTGATAGAAATCTTTCTAAGTCCCAAATCTTTCAAAAATTTCGGCAGAGTTTCCTTTGTAAATAGGCCTATCCACCTGCCAGAGAATCACCAAACCATTCTAACAATACATCCACAACTCAATAAGACATCACAATGCATTTCAACAACATTAAATCTCAATACTATACGAATCATATTATCACAATTTATACTTGAACCTGCGCTGTACCTGCTCGAATCATAACACATATCAAATACCTTTCAATTACACATGAGGATCAACCCTCCTACTTCTTCTCAATTTAGCATTTCATCACAATACCTTCCACCAGGATACACATAGCAAAATCACTTTAGTCTTCCTGAGTTTAAACTCGTTCCACTACACATAAGGCACTTTACCTTCCAATTACGAGATATGATAATTATTCACCACGCCCATAGCTCGGGGCTACACAACAGATTACAATAAGGATCTAACACCTGATAGCTCGTATATTTTTAAGCTGCCATTTTCACGGTTAGGGACAATACCGGTCATATATGTTTCATAATACTAGCTCACAAAATCAGCACCTTGGTGCTCATGTCATAAACAAAGATCTGGCCTCAAGTCCTCCCGACTGGCCCAACATGAACTTACAGAGATTATATCTCGTCCCTCGATCGGGGAATTACAATCCATCAAGGCAATCATATTACTAAGCGTTCGATGCGTACATAAACGTGTGGAAGGAATTTCAAAGATTATATCTCAAACTGAATCAAGTACGCACGATAAGAATTCCAAGAAATGTGAAGTGTTTCCTAAAGGTTCGCAGCCTCCCGAGGATAAGTACAGGCGTCCCCGTACCGATCCACAAGACTCTACTAACCGGCTCAAGACTCATAAGGCCTAGTAAACCTAGGCTCTAATACCAACTTGTCACGACCCTAAATCCGGTCGTGATGGCGCCCAGCACACTGCTAGGCCAGCCCGACCAATCAACAACAATCACGGAGCCACAAGCTCACTTTATCCAATTGAAGCATAACAGTGATAGATATATTAAAAATAGGGAACCAAGTCCCAACACGTGCCAACTCCCATAGATCGAAGGGTCAAGAGTCATGAGCCTCTACAGAGTATACAAAGTGTAAATAGAGAATATAACTGTACACAAGTGTGGGATGGTCAGAACAAAATATAGACAAACTGGAGAATCAGGTCCTGCGAACGCTGGCAGCTACCTCGACTTTCCAAAAGCACTCCCGAGCCGCAATAGAATCAGCTCCACTCTGATGTACCTGGATATGCACACAAGGTGCAGGGAGTCAGAGTTGAGTAGTTCTAACTCAGGAGTAATAAAAGTAAATAATGCTGAAGGAAAGAAAACCACGATAGGCACTATCTCATGCTACACAATACAGAACTATCTTTTTATTCCTTTCCAGCATATGTGAGTAGATTATTAAAAATAATCTCAACTTTTAGCTACTTTCTTTCAGGATAATATATCAATACCTGGATACAATCTCAAGCAGTGCAAGTCCGCACTCAAATCAGCCCCTCGGGCTCAACACTCCTTATCAATTTACACCAGGAGATCTGGTCAATAAGGCAACTAATGCATGTGTGCTAGTAATGTATGAGTGCTGAATGTTATGCCACGTAGTACACGTAAACCAATGTATGTATGCCATGCAATGCATATGACCGATACGACGTGTAGCCCGATCCAATTTGGGTACCCGTGCTCACTGTGGGTGTTCAGACTCCGGAGGGGCTCCTACAGCCCAAGCACAATATTAATATCACACCTGCTGCGGCGCGCAGCCCGATCCGTATACCACTACGGCGTGCAGTCCGATCCATGCATGTGTATGCATATGATCACATAAATTGTCATGCCCTAACATATGGCCCTCGGCCCCAATCAGTCTAACAAATAATCAAGAAAGCCCTACGGGCAACAATATCATATTAGCTCACAGCTAAAAATGTTATTAAGACCTTGTTCAAGTTTTTCATAACCTTATAAAAATACTGATTAGCAAAATACCATTTTAAACCTTAAATTTAGAATAAAATATGCACGGTGTTATCAAGACAGTGATACCAATCCCTGAAGGATTCAAATAATTGGCATGAAGCCCAAACATGATAATTAGTCCAATTCATTTCAACAATTAGGTGTTATTATTTATTACGCGGGACGGACCAAGTCACAATCCCCAATGGTGCTCTACCCCACGCCCGTTATCCGGCGTGCAAGTCACCTCGACACAACACTAAGATGTGCAAGTCCGGGGTTTACTAACCCTCAGGACATCATTTACAAGTATTACCCACCTCGAACCGACGAAAGATCATGTCCGCGACGCCTTAGCTCCTAGAACCGGCATCCACGCACGTCAAAACTAGCACAAATCAGCACAAATATATCAAAATAGGCTAATGGAACATAACCCAATCGAAAGAACTCAAAAAAATATCAAAAATCACGAAATTTGCAAAACCCGAGCCCCAGGCCGACATCTCGAAAAATTTCGAAACTCATATTTCCAGAATCCTCGTCTCGCCATGGTCTATACATATAAAATTTACCAAAATCGGAGTTCGATTGGCCTTTCAAAACCCAGATTTTTGTTTTCAATATCTAGGCCACAATCCTTCACAATTTCTACCCAAATTCATGAAGATTGATGTTAATTCTACCATAAAATGATGTTTTTGAGTCAAGAAACTTACCTCCGATGATTACCCGATGATTTCCCAGCAATTCCCGTGAGTTTCTCTCTCTAAAACTCAAAAATGGTGGTTTGGGGTATGAAACCCGCGACTGGTTCTGTTCTGTAATTAAACTCACTGCCAGTCAAATTTCTTCATCGTGTTCGCGACGCCTCTCACGCGAATGCGATGCCTTATTCCAGTCCTTCATCGCGAACGCGGCGTGAAGTCACGCGTCCGCGAAGGTCAACTTCCCAGCCTCCGGACTTTTACTCTACGCGAACACGATGTGGTGTCACGCGTACGCGATGCCTTCCCTTTTCCTAGTACGCGAACGCGTCCCAAACCATTGCGAACGCGATGCTTCCCAGCTTTTTCTTACGCGAACGCGTTGCCTCCCTTCTTGAACGCGATAGTCACCTGGCCCCAGCCTACGCGAACGCGGCATAGCCCTCGCGAACGCGAAGGCTTAAATTTTGCCCAGTGATCTGCAATTTACAGCAGACCATTTCTTGCTTCCAAATGGCGGATGATGGTCCGGATTCACCCCGAGGCCCCGGGACCCCAACGAAAACCACCAACATACCCCAAAACACGATATGAACTCGTTCCAATCATAAAAACACCATCCTAAACATCAAAATCACCAATTACACACGGATTCAAGCCTAGGTTTCTTCAAAACTTTCAAATTACACATTCCATCAAAAACCCGACCAAACGACGTCCGAATGACCTGAAATTTTGCAGGCACATCCAAAATCACCTTGAGCCGTTGAACCTCCTTCTCGGATGGTTGCATACTATATTGTGATATTGACTGCACTTGAGCCGTTGAACCTCCTTCTTGGATGGTTGAGTATACTTGTGGGCTGTGAGCCAGTTATTGGATCCCGCGAGGATCGTTATCATTGTTTTGGGATATTGACATGCTAGTTTTACTACCAGTCCGTAGCTATTACTGTTATCATCATTTTCCAATCTCTGGAACTTTAACATACTATTTTCAACCGAAAAGTGATAAAAGAGTTTTCAAAACTACTTTTGAGCCCGCGAGGCTATAATTGCATATTAGTTAACTGGTAGTGGGTCGGGCTGCGCGCCGCAGCAGTATACATGCATGGATCGGACTGCACGCCGCAGTGGTATATGGATCGGGTTGCGCGCTGCAGCAGGTGTGATAGTAATATTGTGCTTGGGCTGTAGGAGCCCCTCCGGAGTCATATCTTGCATTGCATTGCATTTAGCTACATCTGATAGCTGTTATACTGTTTTGCTGGTACTTGTTGGTACAGGTACATCAGAGATTGATTATGTGACAGGGTATTTGATTACAGCTTTACATATTGCTTTATTACGGATTTCTTATATGTGCTGTCTTACCCATGTTTATTACCACTGAGTCCGGCAGTACTCATTTTACTCCCTGCACCTTGTGTGCAGATCCAGGTACCTCTCAGCAGTGATCCGGTAGCTGTTCGAGGCAACATCTGTAGGATATTCGAGGTAGCTGCAGAGTCCGCAGGACCAGATATTCCTTCTTACTGTCTTTTGATTCTGTATTAATATTTCTTTCCGCACTTGGTATCTTGTAAACCTTTATACACTTATGTTTAGTAGAGGCTCATGACTCTTGACCCTTCGGTCTATGGGAGTTGGTATATTTTGGGACTTAGTTCCCCGTTTTCGATATATGTATCACTGTTGCTTCATGTTTTGATATGCTTAAATGGGTTAAAGCGAGCTTCCAGCTCCGTCGTTGTTATAGATTGGTCAGGCTGGCCTAGCAATGTGCTGGGCGCCATCATGACTGGATTTGGGGTCGTAACAAGTTGGTATCAGAGCCTAGGTTTATTAGGCCTCATGAGTGTTGAGTCGGTTAGTAAAGTCTTGCGGCTCGGTACGGGGACGCCTGTACTTATCCTAGGGAGGCTGCGAACCTTTAGGAAACACTTCACTTTTCTTGAACTCTGTCGTGCGATCTTGTTGTTCTGAGAACTGAACTTCTATATTCTATTCTCTCGCAGATGGCGAGAACGCGAGCATCAGGACGAGGTGGACGACCTCCATTGCCACCTGTTAGAGGCAGTGGGCGCGGTCGTGCTAGAGGTAGAGGTAGGGCAGCTGAGGTAGTTCCAGCTGACCCACCCGTTATACCTGTTCAGGAGCAGCCCCCAGTGGTTGATGCTCCAGCAGCCCCAGTTCAGGGCCAGACTGTATCTATTGCTATTCCTGATCTTCAGGAGACTCTTGCTCAGATATTATCGGTGTGTTCCGGATTGGCTCAGGTAGTTTAAGCTACCGCTACTGCAGCGACATCTCAGGCAATGGGCGGTCAGCAGACCCCTGCAGCTCGCATACCTGAGCCTGTTGTTCAGGGACTTCAGACACTAGAGGCGGTCCCCACTCAGGTGGTTGCACCAGTTATTCCTCCAGCTGCACCAGCTCCAGCTCTAGAGCATATGGTTCAGGCTATGCACGACGATGAGCAGCATCGTCTTGAGAGATTTGGCAGACTTCAGCCATCCCATTTCAGTGTAGTTGAGGGCGAGGATGCCCAGGGTTTCTTGGATAAGTGTTAGAAGATGTTGCGGACGGCTAGTATTCTTGAGTCCAGCGGAGTTTCATTTACTACCTTTCAGTTCACTGGTCCCGCATTTGATTGGTGGGAGGAGTTTGAGAGGCGTAGGCCTGCAGGAGCAGCACCTCTCACATGGCAGCAGTTCTCTACTCTCTTTCTAGAGAAAGTATGTACCCCAGTCTCGTCGCGAGGAGCTACGTCGCCAGTTCGAGTGGTTGGTTCAGGGCGACATGTCTTTGACCCAGTATGAGCTTAGATTCAGACTGTTGGCTAGGCATGCCACATGGATGATCCCTACTGATATGGAGAGGATCGGGAGGTTCATTGATGGCCTCAACTACTCTATCCGTATTCTTATGACTAGACAGCGAGTTCTGTCATCATCTTTTGAGCAGGTTGTTGATATGGCGCACTCCATTGAGGCGGATCGTCACCGAGAAAAGGAGGAGCAGGAGGCCAAAAGGCCTCGTGGTTCTGGTAGTTTCAGTGGTGCTCCATCTATGGGGCATTCCCAGCAGAGAAGAGGTCGCTCATCTAGACCTTCTCATTCAGGCCGCCCTAAGCAGAGCGAAGGTTCTTATGGTCGTGGTCGACAGGGGTTTCAGCAGGGTCAGTCATCACTTAGTGCCCTCCCAGCCCGAGTGCAGCACCTACTTCTTCAGCCCAGGGTTCTTCTACGGCGAGGGGTTCCCTTCAGTCCCCTTCTCCAGCACCAGGTGCTTGTTATGATTGTGGTGAGTTTGGCCACATGAGGAGGCGGTGCCCTCGACTCCGTAGGGACAGGACTCGGCAGAGGGAACAGCCCTCCTCTTCAGCACCATCTCAGGCTAGTAGAGGTAGATGTCAGTCTTCTCGTGGTCGCCCCAGGGGCGATGAGAGATTTGGTGGAGGCCATGCACGATTCTATGCACTTCCCGACATGCGGGATGCAGTTGCCTCCGATGCAGTGATTACAGGTATCATTTATGTCTGTCACAGAGATGCCTCTGTTCTATTTGACCCAGGGTCCACATATTCTTACGTGTCCTCTTATTTTGCCCATCATTTGGGTGCGACTCGTGGTAGTCTTGATTTACCTGTTCATGTATCCACCCCGTGGGTGATACGATTATTGTGGATCATGTCTATAGATCCTGTGTTATTTCTATTGGGGGTTTGGAGACCCAGGCAGATCTGTTATTGTTAGGGATGGTGGACTTTGATGTGATATTGGGTATGGATTGGTTGTCTCCGTACCATGCTATATTGGATTGTCATGCTAAGACAGTTACGTTGGCTATTCATGGTATTTCTCGGATTGAGTGGCGGGGTTCGACTGATTTCGTCCCTAGCCGTGTCATTTCGTTCTTAAAAGCTCAGAAAATGGTTGAAAAAGGGTATCTGTCGTACTTAGCCTTTGCGAGAGATGTGGGAGCCGAGTCTCCTAGCATTGATTCTGTACCTGTTGAGAGGGATTTTCCAGATGTATTCCCCTCAGACCTACCGGGCATGCCGCCGGACAGGGATATTGATTTTGGCATTGACTTGGTGCGGGCACTCAGCCTATATCCATTCCTCCTTATCGGATGGCACCAGCTGAGTTGAAAGAACTAAAAGAGCAGCTTCAGAAGCTTCTGGATAAGGGTTTCATTCGCCCTAGTGTGTCCCCGTGGGGTGCGCCGGTATTATTTGTTAAAAAGAAAGATGATTCCATGCGAATGTGTATTGATTATAGGCAGTTGAACAAAGTGACGGTGAAGAACAAGTACCCTCTACCGCGCATAGATGATTTATTTGATCCGTTACAGGGTGCGAGGGTGTTTTCTAAGATCGATCTTCGTTCAGGCTATCATCAGCTGAAGATCAGGGACTCGGATATTGTGAAGACTGCATTCAGGACCCGATATGGTCACTATGAGTTTCTTGTGAAGTCTTTTGTGCTGACCAACGCCCCAGCAGCATTCATGCATATGATGAACAGTGTGTTCAGGCCCTATTTGGATTCATTTGTGATTGTGTTCATTGACGACATTCAAGTCTACTCCCGTAGTTCGGAGGAGCATGCTCAGCACTTGAGTATTGTGTTGCAGAGATTGAGGGAGGAGAAGCTATATGCTAAATTCTCCAAGTGCGAGTTTTGGCTCGAGTCCGTAGCATTTTTGGGACATGTGGTGTCTCGTGATGGTATTCGGGTTGATCAGAAAAAGATAGAGGCGGTGTAGAGTTGGCCTAGACCGTCCTCGGCTACAGAAATCAGGAGTTTTCTTGGCTTGGCGGGGTATTACCGCTGGTTTGTTCAGGGATTTTCATCCATTGCTTCTTTTTTGACTAGATTGACCCAGAAGGGTGCACCATTCGTGTGGTCGGATGAGTACGAGGAGATCTTTCAGAAGCTCAAGACAGCTTTGACCACAGCTCTAGTGTTAGTATTACCATCAGCTTCAGGTTCATATACTATTTATTGTGATTCCTCGAGAGTGGGGATAGGTTGTGTGTTGATGCAGGAAGGTAAGGTTATTGCTTATGCTTCTCGTCAGTTGAAGCCACATGAGAAGAACTATCCTGTTCATGATTTGGAGCTAGCCGCCATTGTTCATGCCTTGAAAATTTGGAGGCACTACTTGTACGGCGTGTCTTGTGAGGTGTATACCGACCATCGTAGTCTCCGGCACTTGTTCAAACAGAAAGATCTTAATTTGAGACAGCGGAGATGGCTTGAGTTTCTTAAGGATTATGACATTACTATATTGTATCATCCGGGGAAGGCCAATGTGGTGGCCTATGTTTTGAGCCGGAAGGTGGTCAGTATGGGGAGGTTGGCATATATTCCAGCCGAGGAGAGGCCGTTTGCTTATGATGTTCAGGTGCTAGCCAATCAGCTAGTGAGGTTAGATATTTCGGAGCCCAGCAGGGTACTAGCTTGTGTTGTATCTCGGTCATCTCTATATGATCGTATTCGTGAGCGCCAGTATGATGATCCTCATTTGGCTGTCCTTAGGGACAGAGTTCAGCATGATGATGCTAGAGATGTCACCATTGATAGTGACGGCGTATTGAGGATGCGGGGCCGGATATGTGTGCCCAATGTTGATGGCCTTCGTGAGTTGATTCTGGAGGAGGCCCATAGCTCGCGGTATTCTATCCATCCAGGAGCCGCGAAGATGTATCAAGATTTGAAACAACACTATTGGTGGAGGAAGATGAAGATGGACATTGTCAGACATGTAGCACGGTGCCTCAACTGTCAGCAGGTTAAGTACGAGCATCAGAGGCTCGGTGATGTATTTCAGCGCATTGATATTCCTGAGTGGAAATGGGAGAGGATCACTATGGACTTTGTTACTGGACTCCCTCGGACGGCGAGGAAGTTTGATTCTGTATGTGTGATTGTGGATAGACTGACCAAGTCAGCTCACTTCATTCCAGTATGTACTACCTACTCATCGGAGCGGTTAGCAGCGATCTTTATTCGGGAAATTGTCCGGCTGCATGGAGTCCTAGTGTCTATCATATCCGACAGGGGTACTCAGTTCACTTCTCAGTTTTTGAGAGCATTTCAGCGAGAGATGGGTACGCGGGTTGAGTTGAGTACATCATTTCACCCCGAGACAGATAGGTAGTCTGAGCGTACTATTCAGATTCTGGAGGATATTTTGCGAGCATGTGTGATTGACTTTGGTGGTTCGTGGGATGAGTTCTTACCACTTGCCGAGTTTGCCTACAACAACAGTTATCAGTCGAGTATTCAGATGGCCCCGTACGAGGCATTGTATGGCAGACGGTGTAGATCCCCCGTGGGATGGTTTGAGCCTGGTGAGGATAGATTGATAGGGACTGAGTTAGTCTAGGATGCTGTGGATAGAGCGAAGTTGATCCAGGAGAGGCTTCGTACAGCACAGTCTCGCCAAAAGAGTTATGTAGACCGTAGAGTTCGAGAGTTGCCTTTCATGGTTGGTGACAGAGTATTGTTGAAGGTTTCACCCATGAAGGGTGTCATGAGGTTCGGGAAGAAAGGGAAGTTGAGTCCCAGGTACATTGGTCCTTTTGAGATACTTAGGAGGGTTGGAGAGGTGGCATATGAGTTAGCCTTGCCGCCCAGCTTATCCAGTGTTCATCCAGTATTCCATGTGTCTATGCTCCGGAAGTACATTGGAGATCCGTCTCATGTATTAGATTTCAGCACCATTCAGCTTGATGGTGATCTATCCTATGATGTGGAGCCTATTGCTATTTTGGGTCGTCGGGTGAGAAAATTGAGGTCCAAGGAGATTGCATCGGTTAAGGTTCAGTGGAGAGGTCAACCCGTGGAGGAGGCCACTTGGGAGATCGAGCGGGAGATGCGGAGCAGATATCCTCACTTGTTTGAGACTTCAGGTATGTTTCTTGACACGCTCGTGGACGAGCGTTTGCTTAAGAGGGGGAGAATCTGACGACCCGGCCCGTCGTCACGGCAATTACCACCCCGTTATGTTGTAATTTCATGTTTTATGCTTTAATATCAGTGTTAGAGTCTATCGGGGTGAGTTAGGAGTGATTTGGATTGAAAATGAGGCATATAACCTTTATGAGGGAAACATGAATATGGAAAGTCAACCTGGAGTTGACTATTGGTTAGAGGTCTCGGAATCAAATTCTAATGATTCGGTTAGTTCCGGGAGGTGATTTGAGACTTAGGGGAGCAATCGGAATTGAATTTGGAGGCCCGATGTAGAAATAGGCTTGAATTGGCTAAGGTTGAATTTTGGCGAAATCCGATCGGTAGGTGAGATTTTGATCCGAAGGTTGGAATGGAATTCCGACAATTCCTGTAGCTTCGTTATGTAATTTTGGATATGTCCGCAAAATTTCAGGTCATTCGGACGGCGTTTGGTCGGGTTTTTGATCGAATGTGTAATTCGGAAAGTTTTAAGGAATTTAGGCTTGAATCCGTGTGTAATTGGTGATTTGGATGTTTAGGAGGGTGTTTTTATGGTTGGAACAAGTCCGTATCGTGTTTTGGAGTAGGGTGGTGGTTTTCGTTGGGGTCCCGGGGGCCTCGGGATGAATTTGGGCGTCCAAACGGACCATTTTTGTGCCAAATGCACTGCTGTTTCTGCTGCAATTGGTGCAGGGGATTTTTGTGCTTCGCGATCGCGAAGCTTTGAATGCGATCGCGTAAGAGGAGAATTTAGAGCTCTGCGATCGCGAGGAAGAGTATACGATCGCGTAAGGTTATGACGGGATGCATCGCGATCGCGATGTCTTGTGTGCGATCGCGTAGGTCTGGGACTTAAAGCAGTGCGATCGCGGGTGGATTCACGCGATCGCGTAGTGTTGAGGCCTGAAGCAGTGCGATCGCGTGGGGTATGTCGCGATCGCGTAGAGTAATATTTGGAGCCCAGTGAATTTGTTCATCGCGATCGCAAGCCTAAGGCTGCGATCGCAGAAGGTCGCCTGGCAGTCAGTGAATTAATATAACAGATTAGTGTATTCGCGAACCCCAAACTCAAAACCTCCATTTTTGAGTTCCAAGAGAAGGTATTGACGGGAGATTGCTGAGAAATCATCGGGGTTTCGTCGGAGGTAAGTTTTGTGGCTTAATTACATCATTTTAACATGAAATCCTTGGTTAATTCCCTGTAAATGGAAGATTAAAGGTGGGTTTGAACCCTAGGCCTAAAAATGAAGAAAAACACTGATTTGAGTGGGCAAATGAAGTCCAATTTTTGTAAATTTTATATGCCTAGACTCGTATTGAGATGGGGGTTCCGAATATGTAACTTTCGTAATTTTTCGAGAAGTGTACCGAAAGTCAGGTTTTGACAACTTTGAGAATTGTGATGTAAATTGAGTTGTTTTGATTGGGTGTCGTCCCATTGGTCTAAATTGATGTGTATTTACTATATTTGATCAGATTCTACGCGTGTGGAGCTTGATTCTCATGGCAAGGGCATCGCGGACTAGTCGTCGAACTGTATTGAGGTGAGTAATAGATGTGGGTGATGACCAGCGGGTTCGAAACCCCGGTATACCACTTTGTGACGTTGTATATCGACGATACACGTACTCTCTTGTGAGTGCGGGGTCGATTGAGATTGGGGACTATGGCTTAGTCCGACTTGTTGTTACTATGTTATGATATTAGGCTATTCTTGAGCCGTTGAACCTCCTTCTCTGATGGTTGCATACTATATTGTGATATTGGCTGCTCTTAAGCCGTTGAACCTCCTTCTTGGATGGTTGAGTATACTTGTGGGCTGCGAGCCAGTTATTGGATCCCGCGAGGATCGTTATCATTATCTTGTGATATAGACATGCTAGTTTACTACTAGTCCGTAGCTATTTACCGTTATCATGTTATTTCCAATCTCTGGAACTTGATAGTACTGTTTTTAACTGAAAAGTGATAAAAGAGTTTTCAAAACTACTTTTGAGCCCGCGAGGCTGTAATTGCATATTAGCTGACTGGTAGTGGGTCGGGCTGCGCGCCGCAGCAGTATACATGCATGGATCGGACTGCACGCCGCAGTGGTATATGGATCGGGCTGCGCGCCGCAGCAGGTGTGATAGTAATATTGTGCTTGGGCTATAGGAGCCCCTCCGGAGTTTGAACCTCCACAGTGAGCACGGGTACCCAAATTGGATCGGGCTACGCGCCGTAGCGGTCATATCATGCATTGCATTGCATTTAGCTACATTTGATAGATGTTATAATGTTTTGCTGGTACTTGTTGGTACAGGTACATCAGAGATTGATTATGTGACAGGGTATTTGATTACAGCTTTACATATTGCTTTATTACGGATTTCTTATATGTGCTGTCTTACCCATGTTTATTACCACTGAGTCTGGCAGTACTCATTTTACTCCCTGCACCTTGTGTGCAGATCCAGGTACCTCTCAGCAGTGATCCGGTAGCTATTCGAGGCAACATCTGTAGGATATTCGAGGTAGCTGCAGAGTTCGCAGGACCAGATATTCCTTCTTACTGTCTTTTGATTCTGTATTGATATTTCTTTCCGCACTTGGTATCTTGTAAACCTTTATACACTTATGTTCAGTAGAGGCTCATGACTCTTGACCCTTCGGTCTATGGGAGTTGGTATATTTTGGGACTCGGTTCCCCGTTTTCGATATATGTATCACTGTTGCTTCATGTTTTGATATGCTTAAATGGGTTAAAGCGAGCTTCTAGCTCCGTCATTGTTATTGATTGGTCAGGCTGGCCTAGCAATAGGCTGACCAAGTCAGCTCACTTCATTCCAGTGTGTACTACATACTCCTCAGAGCGGTTGTCAGAGATATTCATCCGTGAGATTATGAGATTGCATGGAGTTCCCATTTCTATTATATCGGACAGAGGTACCCAGTTTACTTCTCAGTTCTGGAGGACATTTCAGTGAGAGTTGGGTTCGCAGGTAGAGTTGAGCACAGCATTTCATCCACAGATGGATGGGCAGTCTGAACGTACTATTCAGATATTGGAGGACATGTTGCGTGCTTGCGTCATTGATTTCGGTGGTTCATGGGCTGATTACTTGCCTCTTGCGGAGTTTGCTTATAAAAATAGCTATCAGTCCAGTATTCAGATGGCACCGTATGAAGCTTTATATGGGAGGCGGTATAGGTCTCCAGTTGGTTGGTTTGAGCCCGGCGAGGCTAGATTGTTGGGTACAGAGTTAGTTCAGGATGCCTTAGACAAGGTAAAGGTGATTCAGGAGAGACTTCGCACAGCTCAGTCGCGTCAGAAGAGTTATACGGACTGAAAGGTCCGAGATATGTCTTATTTAGTGGGTGAGAAGGTATTTCTAAAGGTTTCGCCTATGAAGGGCGTTATGAGGTTTGGAAAGAAAGGGAAGTTAAGCCCAAGGTTTATTGGACCTTTTGAAGTGCTTAGGAAAGTTGGGGAGGTGGCGTACATGCTTGCCTTGCCACCTAGTTTGTCGGGAGTTCACCCGGTGTTCCATGTATCTATGCTCCGGAAGTACGTTGGAGACTCGTCTCATGTGTTAGACTTTAGCACGATACAGCTAGATGAGGACTTGACTTATGATGTGGAGCAAGTAGCCATTTTGGGTCGACAAGTTCGTAAGCTGAGATCCAAGGACATAGCTTCAGTGAAAGTGCCGTGGAGAGGTCGTCCCGTGGAGGAGGCGACTTGGGAGACCGAGCAGGAGATGCAGAGCAAATATCTACACTTATTTGATACTCCAGGTATGTTTCTTAACCCGCTCGAGGACGAGCGTTTGTTTAAGTTGGGGAGAATGTAACGACCCGGCCCGTCGTTACGGGAATTACCACCCGTTACCTTGAATTTACATATCTTATGCTTTCTTATCAGTATTAGAGTATATCGGATGAGTTAGGAGTGATTCGGGTTGAAAATGAAGTAAATAGCATGTTTGAAGGAAGCTTAAATATGGAAAGTCAACCTAGAGTTGACTATCGAGTTAGATTGCTCTGAATCGGATTCTGATGATTCGACTAGTTTCGGGGGATCATTTATGACTTAGGAGAGCAATCCGAATTGAATTCGGATGTCCGATGCAGTTTTAGGCTTGAATTGGCGAAGGTTGAATTTTTGCGAAAATCGGATGGTAGGTGAGATTTTGATCCAGGGGTCGGAATGGAATTCCGAAAATTTATGTAGCTTCGTTATGTGATTTTTGATATGTCTGCAAAATTTTAGGTCATTCGGACGTCGTTTGATCGGGTTTTGGATTGAATGTTAGTTTTGAAAGTTTTGAAGAAACTTAGGCTTGAATCCATGTGTAAATGGTGATTTTGATGTTTAGGATGGTGTTTTTATGATTGGAACAAGTTCGTATCATGTTTTGGAGTATGTTGGTGGTATTCGTTGGGGTCCCGGGGGCCTCGGGATGATTTCGGACTATCTACCGGGCAATTTGGACTTTGAAAAACCTGCAGAAAATTGCAGGTCTGTGCAGCAAGAAATAAGCCTTCGCGTTCGTGTGAAGGCAGTCGCGTTCGTGAAGGCCAGGTGGGCTAAAGCTTTGCGTTCGCGAACAGGGCGTCGTGTTCGCGTAGGTCAGGTGTGGTGAAGCTTCACGTTCGCGTGAGGGGTATCGCGAACGCGTAGAAGTAAAATAGGCGGCTGGGAAATTGTTCATCGCGAACGCGTTGGAGAGATCGCGTTCGCGAAGGGTAAGCCAGAGTTGAGCATCACGAACGCGTGGGAGGCGTCGCGTTCGCGAAGAGTAAAAGGGAGCTGGACATCGCGAATGTGTGGGAGGTCACGCGAACGCGTAGAACAAATGGGTCTGGCAGTGAATTAAATCACAGAACAGAGGGCTCACGGTTTCATTCACCCAAAACCCAATTTTGAGCCCTAGAGAGAAGAAAAACACAAGGAATCACTGAGATATCATCGGGTATTCATTGAAAGTAAGATTCTTTACTCAAAAACATAATTTTATGGTAGAATTAACATCAATCTTCATGAATTTGGGTAGAAATTGTGAAGAATTGTGGCCTAAGTATTAAAAACGGAATTTTGAGTTTTGAGAGGCCATTTGAACTCCGATTTCGATAAATTTTATTTGCACGGACTCGTGGCGAGACGAGGATCGCGTTGGTACTAATTTCGGAATTTTCCGAGTAGTGGGGCCAGGGTCGGGTTTTTACCAACTTAGTGTATTTATGCGAATTTCATGTAAATTGAAATAGGTTATGATTCTTTGACCCGTATTTGATATAATTATTGTAATTTGACTAGATTCTATGCACGAGGAAGCGAATTTCAAAGGAAATGGCATCGCGGACGAGTCTATGGCCGGCTAGAGGTGAGTAGTTTGTGTATATGGTAGCCTGAGGGTTCGAAACCCCGGCTTAGCACATTGTGACGCTAGTAGGGCGTGGCTTGCACCCCGTGGCAGGTGAGAGGATTGATTGTGACTGTGGATTGAGACTTGGTCCATCCCGGATATGAAGAATATGCTATTAGTGAAAGAAAATACTGTATTTGATATATTTGTGGGCTGTAAGCCTCATTTGGGGCCTTGTGCCGACCTGTAGTATCCCTAGGGGATAGTATATATGTGATAGCTATACTAGCTTAATCACTGATCTCAGTCCTGGAAATTGAAATCATAGAATTGTTACTAAGTCACTGGTTTTGCAAAAATGGAATAAAACTTAAAGTATTTCCATAATTATGAACTGGAATCTGGAAATAAGTAAATTGAGTTGTTTGTGACTTATCTGATTATTTGTGGACTGAGGATGGATCGGGCTGCACGCCGCAGCGGTTATTATGATATGAGGATCGGGCTGCACGCCGCAGCGGTTATTATGATATGAGGATCGGGCTGCACGCCGCAGCGGTATTTGCGCTTGGGCTGTAGGAGCCCCTCCGGAGTCTATACACACCCCCAGTGAGCGCCGTCGACGTTAAATGGATCGGGCTACACACCGTAGCGGTTATGTGCGTTGCATTGCATCTTTATCTATTGAATTATTCTATGGTAGCTGTATTGTACTGTTGATGCTAGTTCGTGGGAGATTCGGACTGTAATTTAGCTTCATATTGTGGTATTTTATGGATTTTCTACTTTCAGCTGCTTTTATATATTTATTACTCACTAAGTACTTAGTACTTACCCCTACTCCCTACACCTTTGTGTGCAGATTCAGGTACTTAGAGGAAGTAGACGATCACTCCAGCTTTCACACAGCCATATCGAGTTGCTGAGGTAGCTGCCGGCGTTCGCAGAACCTAGCTTCTCCTCTCTTTTCAGTTATTATTGTATATTCAGACTTGAGTACTTCCATACAGTATTCTCTACTTTTTCTTGGGTTTTGTTAGAGGCTCTAGACTTATGACTCCAGATCTTTGGGAGTGTCAGTTATTTTTCGCACTTCTCAGTATTTTATTCATATTATTATTATTGGAGTTTCTATGACTCATATTTTCTTCTTGAGTTGTCCATTTGGGACTGATATTATTGGTGATAAACAATTGTTGGTCTGGCTGGCCTAGCTTGATTGTTGGGCGCGATCACGACCGGGTTTGGGGTCGTGACACAACAGCACAATACCGCTACGACAGAATAATTCAACAGATAAAGATGCAATGCAATGCACATAACCGCTACGGCGTGTAGCCCGATCCATTTAACGTCGACGACGCTCACTGGGGGTGTGTACAGACTCCGGAGGGGCTGCTACAGCCCAAGCGCAAATACAGCTGCGGCGTGCAGCCCGATCCTCATATCACAATTACCGCTGTGGCGTGCAGCCCGATCCATCCCCAGTCCACAAATAATCAGATAAGTCACAAACAGCTCAAATTACTTATTTACAGATGCCAGTTCATAATTTATGAAAATACTCTAAGTTTTATTCCATTTTTGCAAAACCTGTGACTTAGCATATCAATACTATAATTTCAATTTCCAGGACTGAGATCAGTGATTAAGCAGGCATACATATCACATATATACTGTCCCCTAGGGATACTACAGGTCGGCACAAGGCCCCAAACAAGGCTTACCACCCACAAATATGTCAAACACAGTATTTATTCATCACTAATAGCATATTCTTCATATCCGGGATGGACCAAGTCTCAATCCCCAGTCACAATCAATCCTCGCACCTACCATGGGGTGCGAGCCACGCCCTACTAGCGTCACAATGTGTTAAGCCGGGGTTTCGAACCCTCAGGCTACCATATTGTGATGACCCGGCCGGTCGTTTTATAAAATTATGCCCCGAACCCCAATTTAACTGTTCCCTTAGTTCATTTCTATTATTGTGGGTTGCCGGGAGGGTCGGGTCTGGAATTCTGAGTGTTTTGGAATACTTAGTCCCTAAATAGAAGCCTTATAGTTGTAAAATGGCCTGTAGCCGGAAAAGTGTTAAGACAACCTCGGAACGGAAATCTGATGGTTCCATTAGCTCTGTTAGGTGATTTCGGGGTTGGGAGCGCGTTCGGAATGTATTTTGGAGGCCCGTAGCTCAATTAGGCTTGAAATGCCGAAGTTTGAAATTTTGGCGAATCCCAACGATAGGTGAGATTTTGATCCGGGGGTCGGAACGGAATTTCGACAATTTATGTAGCTTCGTTATGTGATTTTGGATATGTCCGTAAATTTTCAGGTCATTCGAACTTCGTTTGTTCGGGTTTTGGATTGAATGTTAGTTTTGAAAGTTTTGAAGAAACTTAGGCTTGAATCCGTGTGTAAATGTTGATTTTGATGTTTAGGGTGGTGTTTTTATGATTGGAAAAAGTCTGTAACATGTTGTGGAGTATGTTGGTGGTTTTCATTGGGGTCCCGGGGGCCTCGGGATGAATTCGGACCATCAACCGGGCATTTTGAACTTGGCAAGAAACTGCAGAAAATTGCAGATCACTGGCAGGCACTTAAGCCTTCGCGTTCACATGGCATGGGCCGCGTTCGCGAAGACCTGGCGGATCAAACCATCGCAATCGCGTGACTGGACATCGCGTTCGCGTAGGCCAGGAGTCTTGAGCTTCGTGATCGCATTCCAGGTGTCGCGTTCGCGTAGGTGCATGAGGGTGTGCATCGCGTTCACGTGATGGGTATCGCGAACGCGTAGAAGGAAAATCAGGCGCTGGGAATTTGTTCATCGCGAACGCGTTGGAGCGTTCGCGTTCGCGAAGGGTAAGCCAGAGTTGAGCATCGCGAACGCGTGGGAGACGTCGTGTTCGTGAAGAGTAAAATGAAGCTGGGCATCGCGAAAGCGTGGGAGCTCACGCGAACGCGTAGTGCAATGGGATCTGGCAGTGAAATTAAATTGCAGAACAGAGGGCTCACGGGTTCATTCACCCAAAACATAATTTTGAGCCCTAGAGAGAAGAAAGCATGAGGAAACACTGAGAAATCATCGGGGATTCGTTGGAGGTAAGTTTTGAGGCTTAATTACATCATTTTATCATGAAATCCTTCATTATTTCACTGAAAAAATGGGGGATTAAAGGTGGGTTTGAGCCATAGGCCTAAATTTTAGAAAATCTTTGATTTGGATAGGCAAACGGAGTCCGATTTTGATAAATTTTATCTGCACGGACTCGTATTGAGATAAGAAACCCGAATATATAACTTTCTTGATTTTTCGATAAGCGTACCGAAAGTCGGGTTTTGGCAACTTGTGGGTTTTGGTGTATTTTGAATTGTTTTGATTGGGTAATGCCCAATTGGCCTATTTTGATGTGATTCTATTGATTTTTATCAGATACTACGCCTGTGGAGGCCGACATTCGTGGCAAGAGAGTTGTCTCTTAGCGGTTTTGAACCGGAATTGAGGTAAGTGGCTTGTCTAACCTCGTGTGGGGGAACTTTCACCCCTAGGATATTATGTGATAGTTTGAATGCCTTGTACGCGAGGTGACGGGCGTGTACATGAGCTGGTTGTTGTAACACACACTTTACTTGAATTGTCCGATTAGTGATATTCCAGCTCTTAGCTGAAAAAAGCATTATTTTTACCCGGTATTAGTTAGAAAAGCATGATTAGCTAGGATTCGACATGCTTAATTGCCTAGTCGACTTACTTGAACTTCTTGATAAATTATTGGCACTAGTTTCGATGAAGTTGTAGTTAAACATATTATATTCTCTCTGCGTGCCTTTCTTTATTTGATGTGTTAGTGAACTGCGGGTTCAATACCCGGAGACCCAGGGCTGTGTGTTCGATTCCTAGAGTCTTGGAGTGTTATTGAGATGTGGACTGCGGGTTCGATTCCCGGAGATCCGAGTTATTAAGATATGGACTACGGGTTTGATTCCCGGAGATCCGAGTTATTGAGATATGGACTGTGGGTTCGATTCCTTGATATATTATTGGGATGTGGACTGCGGGTTCGATTCCCGGAGATCCTGAGATTTATTGAGACATGGGCTGCGGGTTCGATTCCCGGAGACCCGAGGGTACTGTTGATGGGACTGTGGGTTCAATTCCCACAGGTCCTGGACTTGTTTATTGGAAAGGGACTGTGGGTTCAATTCCCACAGGTCCTGGACTTGATAATTGAGTTTGTTACTTGTTATTAGCGTGATTGTAGACGGTTGCAGTGATCATTTTATTGCTGTTATTTCGTAATTATTACCATTTAAACTGCTTATTATTGTTATTATCATTTTGTAATTGTTTTCTCTCAGTAGGGCCCTGACCTTCCTCGTCACTACTCCATCGAGGTTAGGCTTGGCACTTACTGAGTACCGCCGTGGTGTACTCATGCTACTCTTCGCACACTTTTATTGTGCAGATCCAGGTACATCAGGACAGGCTCAACTTAGGTGATTCAGCAGCACATTGGAGACCTCGAGGTATGATCTTCTACATCCGTGGATCCGGAGGCCCTCCTTCTATTCCGATAGTTCTAGTAGATGTTTTTCCTTCATTTTGTTGTTTTAGATACTCTTTACACATAGAGCGACAGTTGTATTTCTTTTAGACTGTGTTGCCCGTGGGATTCCGGGTCTTGGTGGTGTTTTATACAGTGTGTTTGACGGGTGTATGTGCCAAGTGGCACGGATTACATTTTTTTTATATCATTCCGTTATCTTCTTATCTTTTGTTTATGAATTTGCATAATTCCGCATCGTGTTAGGCTTACCTAGTCGTGAAGATTGGGTGCCGTCATGACAGGTTCATGATTGGTGAACTAGGGTCGTGACAAGTTGGTATCAAAGCTCTAGGTTCATAGGAGTCACGGGACACGGACCGATTACTTCACTCTCGCTGATCGATACGGAGATGTCTGTATTTATCTGTAACTGTAAGGCCCCGTAAAATTTTCGTGCATGAAACCTAGTAGCTATAGTGTCATGGTCCGAATAATGTGTTAGGAATGCGGTTCGAACCCTTGGTAGTGATTTAAGTTTCAAAAATGTAGAGAATTAATTTTCCCAAAAAGTGTCAATTCTGCGGTCAAGAATACGACCGCATATCTGCTATGCGGACCGCATTCTTGCCGCAGAGCTTAACAGAAGTTTTCCCAAAAATTGGTGTCAAGAATGCGGCAGATATGCGAGTGCAGAATAGATCCGCGGACCGCAGATCTACCGCATAAATTCTCGAAGGTTTTTGAGTGTCAAATCTGCGGTGCACTTTGCGACCGTAGATCAAGAATGCGGACCGCATTTTGGTCGTATTCCGTAACAGAACTTGTGTAAATTTTGAGGCAATTCCGCGGTCACTATGCGGACTGCATGTTGATTCTGCGATCGCAGATGCGACCGCAGAATTGACCCGGCCCAGAAATTTTATAAAATTTGACCCGATCTCTTCTTTAATATAACGCCTTTCACCTTCATTTTATCACATCATCTTACCAAAATTAGAGAGAGAAGAGAGGGGTTTTAGAGAGAAAAGTTCTTCATCATCAAAGATTTTTCCAACCACTTAGTTCCAAGGGATCCTAGGGCAAGGATTCAACTTCCCCAATCTTTACAAGGTAAAAACCCTAACTATTTTCTCTAATTTTCAGTTTTAAAATGGGTAAAGAGCAATTTGCATATAATAGCTTTTGAAAATGGAATTTTACACTCATGCATGATTATTGAACTTGATTTTTAGTAAAAAGAAGTGAGTAGAAGTAAGAGTCTTCAAGAAACAAGGTCGGCAAAGCTAGGATAGCTTGGGTAAACATAAAGTAGGAAGTAAAGGTGAGAAAACTCGATACCAGGTATGTATGACTAATTTTGATTCTTGTGAAATCGCCCCTATGTGTGAAATTGTTTGGCATGTGTTAATTTGAGAAATTGTATGTGATTCTTTGATGTCATTGTTGGGTATTCAATTGATGATTGAACTACATGTGGTATGGTATGAAATATGAATTGGAAGATGACAAGGGAATTGGAATTGGTAAAGAACTGAGAACAATGGTTATGATGGCATATATGGCACCTTGTGGAAAAGAAACAAAACACTTGAATTGTGGAAAATTGTTGAACATACTTGTGTGAGTACTCTCGAATATGGAAACATTGTAACTTGGTTGTGATATTGGTGTGAAAAGAAATTGTGAACATGAACCAACTTGTGATTTGCTTATTTGAACTTGTTGAAATTGTGTGTAGTACCTTATCTGCTGTTTGTAATTGTTGTATTTTAAACTGTAAGGTGAGATCGGGTTGCGCGCCGCAACATAGGGAAATAAGGTATGAGTTTGCGTGATAAGGGTGGCCGAGGTAATAAGGGTGGACGAGGTAATAAGGATAAATCGATCGAAATCGCTATTGAAAATTGATATAAAAATCAATGATGTGAAATTGTGAAAGGAGACAGCAGGAGAGTTTGCAACCTGTGGGGCACTGATTGCCCCTTTGTTTGACTACTTGAGCTTTACGTGATTGATTGGTTATTCTTCAATTTGTTGATCTTTGAAAGTGCTTTGTGTTGAGAATTATCTGAAATGAGGAAAATGTGGAAAACATGGTTGGTTGGCTTAATTAATTTTTGATGTAATTCAATGGCTTGAGTTTACTTGGGACAAAGTTTGTCCATACATACCAGTACAATTCAAGTGTACTGATGTCCCTTTTGCCGGGGCCGCTACATTCGTGCTATGATTGTAGGTGGATCAGTAGCAGGCACTTCTACTTCAGCTCGTCGGTAGTAGTATTCTTCATCTTCCACTTTTATTTCAGACTTTATTCTAGATTTTGTTAAGGTATAGCCGGAGCCTTGTTACCGGCAAGTATTGTATTCCCTTTTGTATCCTAGAGGCTCCGTAGACACGTAAACTGTGGGATTCCAGTCTCATGTATATATTATGTTGGGCGTTGTAAAAACTGTAAACTTGATAATGAATCACTCGTATGGTTATGTTTGTGTATTGTGAATCTGTTATAATTGGTAAGATATTTGTTTAATGAAAAACAGTCACCATAGGGGTAACGCGTGGGAATGAAAGGCACCCAGGTCCGCTTGACTGGGGCTACCCGGTCGGGCGCCGGTCATGTCCCACGATTTGGGGCGTGACAGTAACTGTTTAGGAAACTCTTCATTTCTTTTGGATTCCTTGTCGTGCGACATTTTTGGCACCAAATCTAAACTATTGCTTTCTATTCTCTCACAGATGGTGAGGACACGTGCTACTCGCGACGATCAGGTACCCGCGCCCCCTGTTGCCGCCGTCAGAGGTCGGGGCCGAGGTAGAGGACGATGACGTGCCCGAGTGAAGCTACAGCACCCGCGCGCGCTGCCGCTGAGGTGCCACAGGTGGATCAGGTTGGAGCGCAGGCACCTGGTACACCGACTACGGCTGCTACTACTCCAGCACTCCAGGAGACCCTGGTCCCAGTTCATGAGTATGTATACCACTTTGGCTCAGGCAGGGTTGCTTCCTCTCACTACAGCTACATCCCACACTCCCGTAGCTATTACACCTGAGCAGCGAATACCAGTGGGACAGGCTCCAGAGATTTTGATTATGCCTCTTGCTGCCCTAGCACAGCCTGGAGGTGGACCAGCTGCCTCTGAGGACGAGCAGCGTAGATTGGAGAGGTTCAAGAAATATGACCCTCCGGTGTTCAGTGGTTTGGCTTCAGATGATGCATTGAGTTTTCTGGAGGAGTGTCATCGCATTCTTCGTACTATGGGGATTGTGGAGACCAGCGGGGTATCCTTCACTTCTTTTCAGTTTCGTGGGGCCGCCTATGATTGGTGGCACACGTGTGAGTTGGATAGTCCAGAGGAGTCTACTTCATTGACTTGGACACAGTTTTCAGATCTGTTTTTGAGAGAGTTTGTTCCCCAAAGCCTCAGGGATTCTTGGCGCTCGGAGTTCGAGCGATTGCGATAGGGCTCCATGTCAGTATCAGAGTATGCTATCAGTTTTACCCGTCTAGCCAGGCATGCAACGGCTTTGGTAGCCACGGTCCGGGAGAGGGTGCGGAGATTTATTGAGGGCCTGATTCCGCCGATCCGATCCAGCATGGCCAGAGAGTTGGAGATAGATATATCTTATCAGCAGGCCATGAGCATTGCTAGGAGGATTGAGAGTATGCTCCCTAGAGAGCGGGGAGAGAGAGAGGCCAAGAGGTCTCGTGAGTCGGGCCATTTCTCCGGTGCCCGCACTTCAGCAACCTGTCGTTTTGGCAGGGGTTATTCCGGCCGACCAGTTCACTTAGCATTGCCCGCAGCCGATAGTACTCCAGGTCTTCCAGCACCTCAGGAGCCTTACTATGCTCCCCCAGTTTCCAGTGCACCTCCTGCGCGGGGTCCTTCTAGGGGTCAGACTAGTGGGGGTGAGGCCGGTCAGTCTCAGTCACCGTGTCCTCCCAAAGCTTGCTTTAGGTGCGGGGATACTCGCCATCTGGTTAGGGAGTGCCCCAGGCGTAGGAGGGGAGCACCTCATCGGTCTTCGCAGCCTCAGCGTAGTTCTTAGGGCCAGCAGGCCATCATCCCGGCTCCAGTTGCCACTCCACCTGCCCAGCCAGTCAGGCGCGGGGGTCAGGGTTCCACAGGCTGCCCTCGAGAGGGGGGACATGCCAGATTCTATGCTATTCCTGATCGAGCCGCAGCTGTTGCATCTGATTCTGTTATCACAGGTATTATTCTGGTTAGTCACAGGGAGGCATCGGTTATATTCGACCCTGGTTCCACTTTCTCATATGTGTCTTCTTATTTTGCTTCTCATCTAGGTGTGCCTCGGGATTCATTGAGTGGCCCCATTTATGTTTCCATTTCGGTGGGTGATTCCTTGACTGTGGACCGTGTGTATCGGTCGTGTTTGGTTACCATTTGTGATTTTGAGACCAGAGCGGTTCTATTATTGCTCGGGATGGTCGATTTTGATATTATTCTAGCCATGGACTGGTTGTCGCCCCATTATGCTATTCTTGATTGTCACGCCAAGACCGTGACGTTGGTTATGCCAGGCATTCCACGTATTGAGTGGAGTGGTACTCTAGATCACACCTCTAGCCGTGTCATTTCCTTCCTCAGAGCTCAGTGTATGGTTGAGAAAGGTGTGCTACTTATTTAGCTTATGTGCGGGACATCAGTATTGACACTCCCTCTATTGATTCCGTTCCTGTGGTACGTGACTTTGCTGATGTATTTCCAGCTGATCTCCCGGGTATGCCGCCCGACAGAGATATTGATTTTGCTATTGATTTGTTGGCGGGCACTCAGCCCATTTCTATTCCACTGTACCGTATGGCTCCTCCTGAGTTGAAGGAGTTGAAGGATAAGTTACATGAGTTATTGGGTAAGGGTTTCATTCGACCCAGTGTTTCGCCTTGGGGTGCTCCTGTGTTGTTTGTGAAAAAAAATGACGGTTCTATGCGTATGTGTATTGACTATCGTCAGCTGAACTAGGTTACAATGAAGAACCGGTATCCTTTGCCTCGCATTGATGATTTATTTGACCAGCTACAGGTGCACATGTGTTTTCTAAGATTTATTTGCGCTCTGGGTATCATCAGCTGAAGATTCGGGAGCCAGATATCCCGAAGACTGCCTTCAGGACTCGGTATGGCCACTATAAGTTCCTCGTGATGTCTTTTGGGCTGACTAATGCCCCAGCAGCCTTTATGCATTTCATGCATAGTGTGTTCAGGCCATATCTGGACTCCTTCGTGATTGTTTTCATTGATGATATTCTAGTATATTCCCGGAGTCGGGAAGAGCACGAGTAGCATTTGAGGTTAGTGCTTCAGATTCTGAGGGAGAAGCAGCTTTATGCCAAGTTCTCTAAATGTGAATTCTGGTTGAGTTCGGTGGCATTTTTGGGCCACGTGGTGTCGAGTGATGGTATTCGAGTAGATCCGAGGAAGGTGGAGGCCGTGCAGAGTTGGCCCTGACCCTCCTCCGCTATTGAGATTCGCAGTTTCCTTGGATTGGCGGGCTATTACCGTCGTTTCTTAGAGGGGTTCTCTTCGATTGCAGCACCTATGACCAGATTGACCCAAAAGGGTGCCCCTTTTTAGTGGACAAATGCGTGTGATGCGAGCTTTCAGAAGCTCAAGACAGTTTTGACTTCGGCCCCTATATTGATGTTCCCTACAGGTTCGGGGTCCTATACTGTATATTGTGATGCCTCACGAGTTGGAGTCGGTGCAGTATTGATGTAGGACGGTAGGGTGATTGCCTACGCGTCCAGACAGTTGAAGATACATGAGAAGAACTATCTTGTTCATGATCTGGAGCTAGCTACCATTGTTCACGCCTTGAAGATTTTGGCGTCACTACTTGTATGGGGTTCCTTGTGAGATCTACACTGATCACCGGAGCTTGCAGCACTTGCTTAAGTAGAAGGACCTAAATATGCGACAGAGGAGATGGTTGGAGCTACTAAAGGACTATGATATTACTATTCTCTATCATCCGGGCAAGGCTAATGTGGTTGCCGATGCCCTGAGTCGTCGGGCAGAGAGTTTGGGGAGTTTGGCGTATCTACTTGCTTCGGAGAGGCCTATGGCAATGGATGTTCTGGCTTTAGCTAGGCAGCTTGTTAGACTGGATCTTTCGGAGCCCAGTCGGGTTTTGGCTTGTGTGGTTTCTCGGTCTTCTCAATTTGACCGCATCAGGGAGCGTCAGTTCGACGACCCTCATTTGCTTGTCCTTCAGGATAGAGTTCGGCGTGGTGATACTCGAGATGTTACCATCGGGGATGATGGAGTTATGAGGATGCAGGGGCGTATCTGTGTGCCTAATGTAGATGATCTTCGAGAGCTGATTCTAGCTGAGGCCCATAGCTCGTGGTATTCCATCCATCCGGGTGCCGCGAAGATGTACCAGGACTTGAGACAGCATTATTGGTGGAGGCGGATGAAGAAGGATATAGTTGATTATATTTCTAGATGCCTCAACTGCCAGCAGGTGAAGTATGAGCATTAGCGTCCGGGTGGATTGATGCAGCAGATTGAGATTCCAGAGTGGAAATGGGAGCGCATTACCATGGAGTTTGTATCTGGACTTCCACGAACTGTTAGGAAGTTTAATTCCATTTGGGTTATTGTGGATCGGCTGACCAAGTCTGCCCATTTCATACCGGTGAGCACTACATATTCATCGGAGCGACTGGCGGAGATCTATATCAGGGAGATAGTTCGGCTGCATGGTATTCCGGTTTCCATCATTTCAGATAGAGGCACTCAGTTCACTTCACGGTTCTGGAGAGCCGTACAGCAGGAGTTAGGTACTCGGGTGGAGCTGAGCACAGCATTTCACCCCCAGACTGACGGGCAGTCCGAGCGCACTATTCAGATTTTGGAGGATATGCTCCGTGCGTGCGTGATTGAGTTTGGAGGTTCATGGGATCACTTCGTGCCACTGGCGGAGTTTGCTTATAACAACAGCTACCAGTCTAGTATCCAGATGGCACCGTATGAGGCCCTATATGGTAGGAGGTGCAGGTCTCCCGTGGGTTGGTTCGAGCCTGGCGAGGCCAGGTTGCTAGGTACAGATATGGTTCAGGATGCAATGGACAAGGTCATGTCTCTATGCTCCGGAAATACCATGGGTGACCCGTCGCATGTATTGGATTTCACTTCTGTTCAGCTAGACAAGGATCTGTCTTATGTTGAGGAGACAGTGGCCATTCTGGACAGGCAAATCAGGAAGCTAAGGTCAAAGAACGTCGTTTCAGTAAAATTCTAGTGGCGGGCTCAGCCAGACGAGGAGGCGACTTGGGAGACCGAGCAGGATATGCGCAACCAGTACCCTCATCTTTTCACCACTCCATGTATGTTTTCTATGCTCGTTCGAGGACGAATGAATCTTTAAGTGTGGGAAGATGTGACGACCCGTCCGGTCGTTTTATAAAATTATGCCCCGAACCCCAATTTAATTGTTCCCTAAGTTCATTTATGTTATTGTGGGTTGCCGAGAGGGTCGGCTCTGGAATTCGGAGTGTTTTGGGACACTTAGTCCCTAAATAGAAGCCTTATAGTTGAAAAATGGCCCATAGCCGGAAAAGTGTTAAGATGACCTCGGAACGGAAATCTGATGGTTCCATTAGCTATGTTAGGTGATTTCGGGGTTGGGAGCGCATTCGGAATGTATTTTGGAGGCCCGTAGCTCAATTAGGCTTGAAATGCCGAAGTTTGAAATTTTGGCGAATCCGAACGATAGGTGAGATTTTGATCCGGCGGTCGGAATGGAATTTCGACAATTTCTGTAGCTTCATTATGTGATTTTGGATATGTCCGCAAATTTTCAGGTCATTCGGACGTCATTTGATCGGGTTTTGGATTGAATGTTAGTTTTGAAAGTTTTGAAGAAACTTAGGCTTGAATCCGTGTGTAAATGGTGATTTTGATGTTTAGGATGGTGTTTTTATGATTGGAACAATTCCGTAACATGTTTTGGAGTATGTTGGTGGTTTTCGTTGGGGTCCCGGGGGCCTCGGGATGAATTCGGATCATCAACCGGGCATTTGAACTTGGCAAGAATCTGCAGAAAATTGCAGATCACTGGCAAGCATTTAAGCCTTCGCGTTCGCGTGGCATGGGCCGCGTTCGCGAAGGCCAGGTGGATCAAAGCATCGCGATCGCATGATTGGGCATCGTGTTCGCGTAGGCCAGGAGTCTTGAGCTTCGCGATCGCGTTCCAGGGGTCGCGTTCGCGTAGGTGCATGAGGGTGTGCATCGCGTTCGCGTGATGGGTATCGCGAACGCGTAGAAGGAAAATCAGGCGCTGGGAATTTGTTCATCGCGAACGTGTTGGAGTGTTCGCGTTCGCGAAGGGTAAGCCAGAGTTGAGCATCGCGAACGCGTGGGAGGCATCGCATTCGCAAAGAGTAAAATGAAGCTGGGCATCGTGAACGCGTGGGAGCTCACACGAACGAATAGAGCAATGGGGTCTGGCAGTGAAATTAAATTGCAGAACAGAGGGCTCACGGGTTCATTCACCCAAAACATAATTTTGAGCCCTAGAGAGAAGAAAACACGAGGAAACACTGAGAAATCATCGGGGATTCGTTGGAGGTAAGTTTTGAGGCTTAATTACATCATTTTATCATGAAATCCTTGATTATTTCACTGAAAATGGGGGATTATAGGTGGGTTTGAGCCCTAGGCCTAAAGTTTAGAAAATCTTTGATTTGGATGGGCAAACGGAGTCCGATTTCGATAAATTTTATATGCACGGACTCCTATTGAGATAAGGAACCTGAATATATAACTTTCGTGATTTTTCGATAAGCGTACCGAAAGTCGGGTTTTGGCAACTTGTGGGTTTTGGTGTATTTTGAATTGTTTTGATTGGGTAATGCCCAATTGGCCTATTTTGATGTGATTCTATTGATTTTTATCAGATACTACGCCTGTGGAGGCCGACATTCGTGGCAATAGAGTTGTCTCTTAGCGGTTTTGTACCGAAATTGAGGTAAGTGGCTTGTCTAACCTCGTGTGAGGGAACTTTCATCCCTAGGATATTATGTGATAGTTTGAATGCCTTGTATGCGAGGTGACGGGCGTGTACATGAGCTGGTTTTTGTAACACACACCTTACTTGAATTGTCTTATTAGTGATATTCCTGCTCTTAGCTGATAAAAGCGTTATTTTTACCCGGTATTAGTTAGAAAAGCATAATTAGCTAGGATTCGACATGTTTAATTGCCTAGTCGACTTACTTGAACTTCTTGATAAATTGTTGGCACTAGTTTCGGTGAAGTTGTAGTTAAACATATTATATTCTCTCTGCGTGCCTTTCTTTATTTGATGTGTTAGTCGATTGCGGGTTCAATTCCCGGAGACCCAGGGCTGTGGGTTCGATTCCCAAAGATCCGGAGTGTTATTGAGATATGGACTGCGGGTTCGATTCTCGGAGATCCGAGAGTCAGACCACCAATCCACCAATAACACTCCGAGATCTTTGAGAATCAGGCCACAGCCTAGATCTCCGAGTGGGCACCATATCGGCCTAACACATCAAGATGAGGCACGCGAGGATATAATATGTTTAACTACAACTCCACCGAAACTAATGAAATTCAAGTAAGTCGACTAGGCAATTAAACATGTCGAATATCTAGCTTAATTATCTTTTCTAACTTAATGCGGAAGTAAAAGCAACGCTCCCCCTCCGGCTAAAACGAATTCTTCCACTAATAGAAGACAATTCCCATGTGTGCAAGGCCGACTGCATCTGCACGCCGTCGCCTACTTTGCCTAGGCATTGAACTCCGTAATATCTTTTTAGGGATGAAAGTTCCCTCACGGGTTGGAGCAAGCCGCTACCTCCAGCCGGCCTGCGCCCCGCTAAGGCTGGCTCTCTGCCCGCAGTGCGAGCACTCTGCCTCGGCGTCGTCTATCTGACAAAAATCAATAAATCACATCAAAATAGACGATTAGGCATTACTTTAATCAAACAATTCAAATAAAATTACAAATTTTGACTTTAAAATAAACTTAAGTTGACTTCGATCAATATTTTGGGTAAACAGACTTGGACTCATGATTAACGGTCTTGCTTATCAGATTTTCTAAACTTTAAACCCTCCCCATTTTGATGAAATGTGGGATTTCATGATAAAATGATGTAATTAAGCCTCAAAACATACCTCCAACGACCGATGATATCACAGTGTTTCCCTCGTGTTTTCTTCTCCCAGAAACTCAAATTATGTTTTAGATGGCGTGAGCTACACTGTGCTTTGTTCTGTTAAGACCGTTGTGACCCCATCGTTCCTCAAACCTTCATTTACTCTTTGCAATGCGATGCCGCATGACCTCAACTCTGGCACCGCGAGCGCGAACACTCCAGCCCCACGTCGTCTTTCCTTACACGCCCGCGATACCCAGTCAGCGCGAAACGCGATACTGCACCCTGCTCACCTACACCAAACACGACGCCCTGGAAGCAGGTCAGCGCGCTCAACTACGCGAACACGATGCTTGATCATCGCTGCTGATCCACCTTTCGCGAGCCGGTATGCAACGAGACGAAAGGCGATGTCTGCAATTTTCACAGATTACTTAAATTCATCACCCGGTTAATGGTCGAATCCGACCCACATGGGCTGTAGCAACCACCAACATACTAATATTCTGAGATTGTCCAATCATAAAACACCATCTTAAACATCAAAATCCAAAATCCTCATACTTGGTTTTAAATTTCTATCCAAATTCCAAACTCCACATTCAATCAAAACCAGTCTTGTCAGATATTACAAGTACAGACCATAATGAAAACTGCAAAGTATCAGGGTATTCAACGGATAAATCACTTCTCATCCAGTTCCTCTGGGGAACAACCAGCATTTCAAACAAATTGACTCTGGGCTGCATCTGTCAGGCGCTGCTTGAAATCACTAACATAATCGTAGGTCCGTTCGAGGTCATCTGCTGCACCAACTATAGGCCATTTTTTTTAATATAGAAACCATATTTAGGGACTAAATCTATTTAAAATCGAAATTCGACCGGCCCTCTGAGCAGCCTAGCTGCTGCCAATGAACCCAGGGGCTGAATAAAATTGGGGTTCGAAGACATAGCCCCATAAAACGACCGGGCCGAAACCATCACATGCTTCAGCGGAAACTAAAATTCGTTCGTCCTCCAGGCACCGAGACATAGAAAACATAGAGTGGTGAAAGATGAGAATGCTAATGCGCATATCAGCCGGTCTCTGAGTACGCCTCAACATTTGGCTGCTACTACTGAAACGTGTTCTGACTAACTGCGGCACTACCTGTCTAGAATGGCAGGTTGCTTCTGTGCCTAAGGCGAATCTTGTCTAGGCAGGCGAAAGTGAAATGCCCGACGGGTCACCCATGTATTTCGGAGCATAAGTGACCTTATCAGCCACACATCTCGGGCTTCCTCTTGTACCTAACGACCTGACTCTTGAAGGCCTAAATGCGTATCCTACCGCTATGAGACTTTAATGCGACAGCATCAGATCATGGATAAACCCGCATTATTAGTATAAGCAAACTCGCCGGTGGCTAAGAATGTCCATGAACCTCCCAAACTGTCTGCCGTAGACATATCCCGAGTATTAGACTGTCCCACATTGGTTTGAGGGAATGAAATGTTGTCTCTGTCACCAAATATGAAGGCCATTGAAACAGACTCGTGCCTCAATCTGGAAAATGATAGGCTAGATACCATGCAGCAGACTATCAGATATAGATCCTCCGCCAGTCTACGACAGATAAGCCGTATGAAATGGGCAGACAGTGACAGTCTGTCTGCCAAATACAGAATTAAACTTCTGGATTCGGTGGAAGTCAGAATACAAACTCCATGGTAATCCGCTCCCATTCCCACTCTGGAAATCTCAATACGCTGCATCAATCACGACCGCTATCTCTATACCTTCCTGCTAGCCACCACGATTGGAGCATCACAAAGAAAATATAATCAACTATATCACCCAACATCATAAACCAATAATCTTGTCTCAAATCTGGTACATCTTGCGCTCCAATGAATAGATACTACAGGCTATGAGCTGCACCAGCCCCAGATAATCTCGAAGATCATCTACACACTAGCCCTCTCACCAAGCATGCGTCCCGTGTGCTTATCTAGTATACGCACTGTGACTATGCGAAAGGACAAGCAAATGAGAATAGGTCAATTTGGCATGACGATCAATTGAGGAGACCGAAGAACACAAGCCATGACTGGGTAAAGGTCAAGTCTGCTTCAAGCAACACAAATAAAGCCAAGGCGATTCTCATAGGCACTACCGAGAAACAAGCCAATCATGAAACTCTAAGCTTCTACACTCCGGCGACATCGGCAACATTAGCTGCCCGGAATGATAGAGAATAGTAATATCATAGTCGCGTAGCTCCAACCATCTCCTCAGATCACGTCCTTCTACTTAAGCAAGTCTTCTGCAGCTCCGGTGATGATGTAGATGCCATGAAACCCCGGCCTAGTAGTAGCGCCAAAATGCTGAAATGAAAACAATTAGCTAGCTTCCAGATCATGAACAAGATAGTTCTTCTCATGCTATCTTCAACTTGTCTGCAGACGCCGCCCCTACCGTCCCCATCAACACCGACTCAACTCGTGAATATCTGTGTATACGATATAGGACCCGAGGCAGTATCAGGCAGCATCTTGAGCTCTGAGAAGCTCGCATCCTGCGCATTTATCCCACTGAGGAGCACCTGTCAATCCTAGTCATAAAATCTTACAATCGAAAGGAAATTTTCCAAAGCTTGTATTAATGAGCTTCGCAGATCTCCAACGGAGGTCAAGTTGAAAATACCGACCTCCCACCTTCATCGGATCTGCATCACTCTACACATGGCCCAAAGCACTAAGCTCAACCAGTACATTTAGGAAACTGGCACCTGCTTCTCCCTCAGAATCTGAAACACTATCTTCAAATGCTGCTCGTGAATATACTAGAATATCATCAATGAAAACAATCACGAAGGAGTCCAGGATATAGCTCTGAACACGTGCGCGTGAAATGCGCTTAAAGGCCTAGCTGGGGCATTAGTCGAAGCCCAAAGACATCGCAAGGTTCTGCATAGTGGCCATGCCCGGTCACCGAAGGCGGTCTTCGGGATATCGGCTCCCGAATCTTCACTGATGGTAACCTAAGCGCAAATAAATCTTAGAAAACACATGTGCTTGTATCTGGTCAAAATAAATCATCAATGCGAGGACCCAAGGATAATACGGGACAACTTCATTGCCTAGCCTGGTTCGGTGGCGATAGTCGATACATCTGCGTACGCACCGTCATTTTTTTTCACAAAACAACTTACGGGGCTACCCAGACGAAAACAACTGGGTCGAGTGTTACCCTTACTGCCAATAACTCATGTAACTTATCCTTCAACCTCAGCCAACTCGGAGGAGGGCGCGCCGACGGGTGGAGATAGAAATAGGTGACGTGCCCATGCAGTCAATAGCAAAATCAATATCTACTGTCAGGCGGCGTGCCGGGAGATGCGGTACGGAAATACATTCAGCTTAAGTCCGCGTACCGCGGGGAACGGGGTCAATAGAGGGAGTGTAACTGCGATGTGTCCCGCACACATTCGGTAAATAAGCAGCACGCTACCGAGCCGTTCAGCGAGCATCACGAGGGAAGGAAGTGACACGGCTGGGGTGTGACCCAGAGTACCACTCCCTCTGTACGTGGAATGCGGCATAGCCAGCGTCACGGTCTCAGCGTGACAATCAAGAATAGCGTAATGGGGCGACAACCAGTCCATGGCTAGAATAATATCAAAATCGACCATCTCGAGCAATAATAAATGCTCTGGTCTCAAATCCACAAATGGTAACCAAACACGACCGATATACACGGTCCACTGCAGTCAAGGAATCACCCACCGAAATGGAAACATAAATGGGGCCACTCAATGAATCCCGAGCACCTAGATATGAAGCAAAATAAGAAGACACATATGAGAAGGAGTGGAGCCAGGAGCCGAGATACCAGCACGATGCACTCCCTTGACGACCACGAGGTAATAGCCCGTGATAGCTGAGAATCGAGATGCGGCGGTCGCGGCTCGATCGGGAATAGCATAAGTCTGCGCGTGTCCCCTCTCTCAGGGCGGCCTGCGGCACCGTGATCCCCGCCGCCGTGGGCGAGGTGGAGTGGCCGGGCCAGGCTGGAATGATGGCTTTCTTGGTCTTGAGAGAGCTCGCGGAGAGGCTGCGAGCGGCGATGAGGGTGCTCCCCTCACTGCGGCCGGAGCCTTCCCTAACCTGGATCGCGAGTATCCCCGCACCTAAAGCAAGCTGCGGGACGGACGCGGTGGGGTGCACGGCGCCGAGCCGCCCTGGTCGACCACGGAGGCACCCCGCGCGGCAGGCGCGCGGGCGGGGGGGGGGCATTAATGGCAGGAGGGGATGGGTCTTTCGGAAGAGATGGGTACTGCGAGGTGGCTCATCGATGCGGGAGCTGGGCGGTCGTGAGACAGCCCACCGCCAAAATGACCAGGCTGCCTGAGAGTGCGGGCACCCCGAGAGAAATGGCCGGACCTCGCTCTTGAGACCTCGCGGCCTCTCTCCCGCCCGCTGGGGAGCTTGTCTCTCCGATCCCTCCTAGCCAATGCTCATGGCCTGGCGATAAGATATATCTGTCTCCAGCTCATCTGCGGCCGTGCGCACGGACCGAATCGGCGGAATCGAGGCCTCGACAGCTCCCGCGCCTCCTCCGGGACCGTGGCTACCAAAGCTGGGTTGCGTGCACGAGCTGAGGCGGGTGAAGCGATGCTCTGCACTCGTGCGGCCGCGGAGCACCGTCGCTGTCCGCTCGAACTCGGCGCCAAGAATCCACGAGGCTTTGGGGAACAAACTCTCTCGCGGTCATGACGTGTCCCCGAGTCAATGAAGTAGACTCGCACGGATCTATCCAACTCGCCGCGTGTGCGCGCGAGTCCATAGGCGGCCCCACGGGCTGAAAGAAGCGAGAGGTCTGCCCGCGTTGGTCTGCACGGTCCCCATAGTACGAAGAATGCGATGACTGCTGTCTCGAAAAACTCAATGCCATCGTACTGAGCTCCGAACCCGCCCAGAATGCCGGAGAAGAATGGTAGCTGCTTGAACCTCTCCAATACTCTGACTGCTCGTCTACTCGAGCCCGATGCGTTCCTACCTCGAGCTACGTGCTGAGCGACTTGAGAGGCATAATCAAAATCTGCGGAACTGTCCCCTGCGGTATTCGCTGCTCGGTGTAATAGCTACGGGAAGTGTGGGATGTAGTGAGAGGAAGCAATACTGCCCCGAGCTGAAGTGGTATACATCTTTCCGTGAGGACTGGGCCGGGGTCGCTGAAATGCTTTGGAGTGGTAGCGGTAGCCGGTCGGTGTACCAAGCGCACGAGCTCCAACCTGATCCCGTGGCACCTCGGCGGCGGCCCGCGCGCCGCGGGTGCGTGGCTGCACCTCGGGCGCGTGCGCACGCCTACACACCCGGCCTCGGCTCGGCTGGCGGCCGACGGGGGTGCGCGGGTACATCGATCGTCGCGAGTGGCACGTGTCCTCGCCATACGCGAGAGAATAGAAAGCCATAGTTTAGATTTGGTGCCAAAAATGTCGCACGACAAGGAATCCAAAAGAAATGAAGAGGTTCTGCTTCGAGTTACTTTGTCGCGCCTAGGCTCGTGGGACATGGCCGACGCCGGCCAGGCAGCCCCGGCCAACGTACGGACACAGGCGCCTTTCATTCCCGCGCGTTACCCCTATGGTGACTGTTTTTCATTAAACAAATATCTTACCAATGCATCTCTAGATTCACGTTACACAAACACTACAACTTCGTACGAGTAGGTTCGTTATCGAGTTTACGGTTTTTACTGAGCGCCTACGTACGTAATATGCACATGAGGTCTGGAATACCTGCACGATTTACTGTCTGTCTCACGGGAGCCCTCCTGGGATACAAAGGAATACAATACTTGCGGTAACTGCAAGGACTCGGCTATACCTTAGCAAGATGCTAGAATTAAAGTCTGAAATAAAAGTGGAAGATGAAAGAATACCTACTGCGAGCGAGGCCACGGAAAGTGCAGTTGTCACACTGCGAGATCCGCCTCTGATCGTAGCCCGAGATGCTAGCGGCCACCGACTTAAGGGACATCGAGTGCAGAACGCAGATTGTCTTGTAGCTATGTATGGACAAACTTTGTCCCAAGTAAACTCAAGCCATTGAATTACATCAAGAATTAATTAAACCAGCCAACCATGTTTCCACATTTTTCCTCATTTCAGATAATTCTCAACACAAAGCACTTTCTAAGATCAACAATTTAACAATAACCAATCAATCACGTATAGCACAAGCAGTCAAACAGTGCCCCACAGGTTGCAAACTCTCCTGCTGTCTCCTTTCACAATTTCACATCATTGATTTTTATATCAATTTTCAATAGCGATTTCGATCGATTTATCCTTATTACCTCGTCCACCCTTATTACCTCGGCCACCCTTATCACGCAAACTCATACCTTATTTCCCTATGTTGCGGCGCGCAACCCGATCTCACCTTACAGTTTAAAATACAACAATTACAAACAGCAGATAAGGTACTACACACAATTTCAACAAGTTCAAATAAGCAAATCACAAGTTGGTTCATGTTCACAATTTCTTTTCACACCAATATCACAACCAAGTTACAATGTTTCCATATTCGAGAGTACTCACACAAGTATGTTCAACAATTTTCCACAATTCAAGTGTTTTGTTTCTTTTCCACAAGGTGCCATATATGCCATCATAACCATTGTTCTCAGTTCTTTACCAATTCCAATTCCCTTGTCATCTTTCAATTCATCTTTCATACCATACCACACGTAGTTCAATCATCAATTGAATACCCAACAATGACATCAAAGAATCACATACAATTTCTCAAATTAACACATGCCAAACAATTTCACACATAGGGGCGATTTCACAAGAATCAAAATTAGTCATACATACCTGGTATCGAGTTTTCTCACCTTTACTTCCTACTTTATGTTTACCCAAGCTATCCTAGCTTTGCCGACCTTGTTTCTTGAAGACTCTTACTTCTACTCACTTCTTTTTACTAAAAATCAAGTTCAATAATCATGCATGAGTGTAAAATTCCATTTTCAAAAGCTATTATATGCAAATTGCTCTTTACCCATTTTAAAACTGAAAATTAGAGAAAATAGTTAGGGTTTTTACCTTGTAAAGATTGGGGAAGTTGAATCCTTGCCCTAGGATCCCTTGGAACTAAGTGGTTGGAAAAATCTTTGATGATGAAGAACTTTTCTCTCTAAAACCCCTCTCTTCTCTCTCTAATTTTGGTAAGATGATGTGATAAAATGAAGGTGAAAGGCGTTATATTAAAGAAGAGATCGGGTCAAATTTTATAAAATTTCTGGGCCGGGTCAATTCTGCGGTCGCATCTGCGATCGCAGAATCAACATGCAGTCCGCATAGTGACCGCGGAATTGCCTCAAAATTTACACAAGTTCTGTTACGGAATACGACCAAAATGCGGTCCGCATTCTTGATCTACGGTCGCAAAGTGCACCGCAGATTTGACACTCAAAAACCTTCGAGAATTTATGCGGTAGATCTGCGGTCCGCGGATCTATTCTGCACTCGCATATCTGCCGCATTCTTGACACCAATTTTTGGGAAAACTTCTGTTAAGCTCTGCGGCAAGAATGCGGTCCGCATAGCAGATATGCGGTCGTATTCTTGACCGCAGAATTGACACTTTTTGGGAAAATTAATTCTCTACATTTTTGAAACTTAAATCACTACCAAGGGTTCGAACCGCATTCCTAACACATTATTCGGACCATGACACTATAGCTACTAGGTTTCATGCACGAAAATTTTACGGGGCCTTACAGTTACATAGCCGCTCGTAGATAAATACAGACGTCTACCTATCGATCAGTGAGACTCTAAGTAACTGGTCTGTGTCCCGTGACTCCTATGAACCTAGAGCTCTGATACCAACTTGTCACGACCCTAGTTCACCAATCGTGAACATGTTATGACGGCACCCAGTCCCCACGACTAGGTAAGCCTAACACTTTGCGGAATGTACAAGTTTATGAACTTTAAACAAGAATAGCAGAAAATGATATAAATAGGAATGTAATCAGTGCCGCTTGGCACATACACTCATCAACACACTGTATAAAAATACTACCAAGACCCGGAATCCCACGGGTAACACAGACTAAAAGAAATACAATTGTGGCTCTATGTGTAAAGAGTATCTAAAACAACAAAATGAAGGAAAAACATCTACTAGAACTATCGGAATAGAAGGAGGGCCTCCGGATCCACGGATGTAGAAGATCATACCTCGAGGTCTCCCAAAGTGCTGCTGAATCACCCAGTATGAGCCTGTCCTGATGTGCCTGGATCTGCACAACAAAAGTGTGCAGAAGAGTAGCATGAGTACACCACGGCGGTACTCAGTAAGTGCCAAGCCTAACCTCGATGGAGTAGTGACGAGGAAGGTCAGGGCCTTACTGAGAGAAAACAATTACAAAATGATAATAACAATAATAAGCAGTTTAAATGGTAATAATTACGAAATAACAGCAATAAAATGATCACTGCAACCGTCTACAATCACGCTAATAACAAGTAACAAACTCAATTATCAAGTCTAGGACCTGTGGGAATTGAACCCACAGTCCCTTTCCATAACCAACAATCCAGGAGCTACAGGAATTGAACCTGCAGTCCCGATAATAGTATCCTTGGGTCTCCGGGAATCGAACCCGCAGCCCATGTCTCAATAAATCTCAGGATCTCCGGGAATCGAACCCGCAATCCACATCTCAATAACTCAGGATCTCCAGGAATCGAACCCACAGTCCATATCTCAATAACTCGGATCTCCGGGAATCAAACCCGTAGTCCATATCTTAATAACTCGGATCTCCGGGAATCGAACCCGCAGTCCACATCTCAATAACACTCCAAGACTCTAGGAATCGAACACACAGCCCTGGGTCTCCGGGTATTGAACCCGCAGTTCACTAACACATCAAATAAAGAAAGGCACGCAGAGAGAATATAATATGTTTAACTACAACTTCATCGAAACTAGTGCCAATAATTTATCAAGAAGTTCAAGTAAGTCGACTAGGCAATTAAGCATGTCGAATCCTAGCTAATCATGCTTTTCTAACTAATACCGGGTAAAAATAATGCTTTTTTCAGCTAAGAGCTGGAATATCACTAATCGGACAATTCAAGTAAAGTGTGTGTTACAACAACCAGCTCATGTACACGCCCGTCACCTCGCGTACAAGGCATTCAAACTATCACATAATATCCTAGGGGTGAAAGTTCCCCCACACGAGGTTAGACAAGCCACTTACCTCAATTCCGGTTCAAAACCGCTAAGAGACAACTCTCTTGCCACGAATGTCGGCCTCCACAGGCGTAGTATCTGATAAAAATCAATAGAATCACATCAAAATAGGCCAATTGGGCATTACCCAATCAAAACAATTCAAAATACACCAAAACCCACAAGTTGCCAAAACCCGACTTTCGGTACGCTTATCGAAAAATCAAGAAAGTTATATATTCGGGTTTCTTATCTCAATACGAGTCCGTGCAGATAAAATTTATCAAAATCGGACTCCGTTTGCCTATCCAAATCAAAGATTTTCTAAAATTTAGGCCTATGGCTCAAACCCACCTTTAATCCCCCATTTTTTCAGTGAAATAATGAAGGATTTCATGATAAAATGATGTAATTAAGCCTCAAAACTTACCTCCAACGAATCCCCGATGATTTCTCAGTGTTTCCTCATGCTTTCTTCTCTCTAGGGCTCAAAATTATGTTTTGGGTGAATGAACCCGTGAGCCCTCTGTTCTGCAATTTAATTTCACTGCCAGATCCCATTGCACTACGCGTTCGCGTGAGCTCCCACGCTTTCGCGATGCCCAGCTTCATTTTACTCTTCACGAACACGACGTCTCCCACGCGTTCGCGATGCTCAACTCTGGCTTACCCTTCGCGAACGCGAACGCTCCAACGCGTTCGCGATGAACAAATTCCCAGCGCCTGATTTTCCTTCTACGCGTTCGCGATACCCATCACGTGAACGCGATGCACACCCTCATGCACCTACGCGAACGCGACACCTGGAATGCGATCACGAAGCTCAAGACTCCTGGCCTACGCGAACGCGATGTCCAGTCACGCGATTGCGATGGTTTGATCCGCCAGGTCTTCGCGAACGCGGCCCATGCCATGTGAACGCGAAGGCTTAAGTGCCTGCCAGTGATCTGCAATTTTCTGCAGTTTCTTGCCAAGTTCAAAATGCCCGGTTGATGGTCCGAATTCATCCCGAGGCCCCCGGGACCCCAATGAAAACCACCAACATACTCCACAACATGTTACAGACTTTTTCCAATCATAAAAACACCACCCTAAACATCAAAATCAACATTTACACACGGATTCAAGCCTAAGTTTCTTCAAAACTTTCAAAACTAACATTCAATCCAAAACCCGAACAAACGAAGTTCGAATGACCTGAAAATTTACGGACATATCCAAAATCACATAACGAAGCTACATAAATTGTCGAAATTCCGTTCCGACCCCCGGATCAAAATCTCACCTATCGTTGGGATTCGCCAAAATTTCAAACTTCGGCATTTCAAGCCTAATTGAGCTACGGGCCTCCAAAATACATTCCGAACGCGCTCCCGACCCCGAAATCACCTAACGGAGCTAATGGAACCATCGGATTTCCGTTCCGAGGTCGTCTTAACACTGTTCCGGCTACGGACCATTTTACAACTATAAGGCTTCTATTTAGGGACTAAGTATTCCAAAACACTCAGAATTCCAGAGCCGACCCTCCCGGCAACCCACAATAATAGAAATGAACTAAGGGAACAGTTAAATTGGGGTTCGGGGCATAATTTTATAAAACGACCGGCCGGGTCATCACAATATGGTAGCCTGAGGGTTCGAAACCCCGGCTTAACACATTGTGACGCTAGTAGGGCGTGGCTCGCACCCCATGGTAGGTGCGAGGATTGATTGTGACTGGGGATTGAGACTTGGTCCATCCCGGATATGAAGAATATGCTATTAGTGATGAATAAATACTGTGTTTGACATATTTGTGGGTGGTAAGCCTTGTTTGGGGCCTTGTGCCGACCTGTAGTATCCCTAGGGGACAGTATATATGTGATATGTATGCCTGCTTAATCACTGATCTCAGTCCTGGAAATTGAAATTATAGTATTGATATGCTAAGTCACAGGTTTTGCAAAAATGGAATAAAACTTAGAGTATTTTCATAAATTATGAACTGGCATCTGTAAATAAGTAATTTGAGCTGTTTGTGACTTATCTGATTATTTGTGGACTGGGGATGGATCGGGCTGCACGCCGCAGCGGTTATTGTGATATGAGGATCGGGCTGCACGCCGCAGCTGTATTTGCGCTTGGGCTGTAGCAGCCCCTCCGGAGTCTGTACACACCCCCAGTGAGCGTCGTCGACGTTAAATGGATCGGGCTACACGCCGTAGCGGTTATGTGCATTGCATTGCATCTTTATCTGTTGAATTATTCTGTCGTAGCGGTATTGTGCTGTTGTGTCACGACCCCAAACCCGGTCGTGATCGCGCCCAACAATCAAGCTAGGCCAGCCAGACCAACAATTGTTTATCACCAATAATATCAGTCCCAAATGGACAACTCAAGAAGAAAATATGAGTCATAGAAACTCCAATAATAATAATATGAATAAAATACTGAGAAGTGCGAAAAATAACTGACACTCCCAAAGATCTGGAGTCATAAGTCTAGAGCCTCTAACAAAACCCAAGAAAAAGTAGAGAATACTGTATGGAAGTACTCAAGTCTGAATATACAATAATAACTGAAAAGAGAGGAGAAGCTAGGTTCTGCGAACGCCGGCAGCTACCTAAGCAACTCGAATAAATACTGATAAAAGTTGGAGTGCTCTTATGTCCCTCCTGTGTACCTGAATCTGCACACAAAGGTGCAGGGAGTAGGGGTGAGTACTAAGTACTCAGTGAGTAATAAATATATAAAAGCGGCTGAAAGTAGAAAATCCACAGAATACCACAATATGAAGCTAAGCTACAGTCCGAATCTCCCACGAACTAGCATCAACAGTACAATACAGCTACCATAGAATAATTCAATAGATAAAGATGCAATGCAACGCACATAACCGCTACGGTGTGTAGCCCGATCCATTTAACGTCGACGGCGCTCACTGGGGGTGTGTATAGACTCCGGAGGGGCTCCTACAGCCCAAGCGCAAATACCGCTGCGGCGTGCAGCCCGATCCTCATATCATAATAACCGCTGCGGCGTGCAGCCCGATCCTCATATCATAATAACCGCTGCGGCGTGCAGCCCGATCCATCCTCAGTCCACAAATAATCAGATAAGTCACAAACAACTCAATTTACTTATTTCCAGATTCCAGTTCATAATTATGGAAATACTTTAAGTTTTATTCCATTTTTGCAAAACCAGTGACTTAGTAACAATTCTATGATTTCAATTTCCAGGACTGAGATCAGTGATTAAGCTAGTATAGCTATCACATATATACTATCCCCTAGGGATACTACAGGTCGGCACAAGGCCCCAAATGAGGCTTACAGCCCACAAATATATCAAATACAGTATTTTCTTTCACTAATAGCATATTCTTCATATCCGGGATGGACCAAGTCTCAATCCACAGTCACAATCAATCCTCTCACCTGCCACGGGGTGCAAGCCACGCCCTACTAGCGTCACAATGTGCTAAGCCGGGGTTTCGAACCCTCAGGCTACCATATACACAAACTACTCACCTCTAGCCGGCCATAGACTCGTCCGCGATGCCATTTCCTTTGAAATTCGCTTCCTCGTGCATAGAATCTAGTCAAATTACAATAATTATATCAAATACGGGTCAAAGAATCATAACCTATTTCAATTTACATGAAATTCGCATAAATACACTAAGTTGGTAAAAACCCGACCCTGGCCCCACTACTCGGAAAATTCCGAAATTAGTACCAACGCGATCCTCGTCTCGCCACGAGTCCGTGCAAATAAAATTTATCGAAATCGGAGTTCAAATGGCCTCTCAAAACTCAAAATTCCGTTTTTAATACTTAGGCCACAATTCTTCACAATTTCTACCCAAATTCATGAAGATTGATGTTAATTCTACCATAAAATTATGTTTTTGAGTAAAGAATCTTACTTTCAATGAATACCCGATGATATCTCAGTGATTCCTTGTGTTTTTCTTCTCTCTAGGGCTCAAAATTGGGTTTTGGGTGAATGAAACCGTGAGCCCTCTGTTCTGTGATTTAATTCACTGCCAGACCCATTTGTTCTACGCGTTCGCGTGACCTCCCACACATTCGCGATGTCCAGCTCCCTTTTACTCTTCGCGAACGCGACGCCTCCCACGCGTTCGTGATGCTCAACTCTGGCTTACCCTTCGCGAACGCGATCTCTCCAACGCGTTCGCGATGAACAATTTCCCAGCCGCCTATTTTACTTCTACGCGTTCGCGATACCCCTCACGCGAACGTGAAGCTTCACCACACCTGACCTACGCGAACACGACGCCCTGTTCGCGAACGCAAAGCTTTAGCCCACCTGGCCTTCACGAACGCGACTGCCTTCACACGAACGCGAAGGCTTATTTCTTGCTGCACAGACCTGCAATTTTCTGCAGGTTTTTCAAAGTCCAAATTGCCCGGTAGATAGTCCGAAATCATCCCGAGGCCCCCGGGACCCCAACGAATACCACCAACATACTCCAAAACATGATACGAACTTGTTCCAATCATAAAAACACCATCCTAAACATCAAAATCACCATTTACACATGGATTCAAGCCTAAGTTTCTTCAAAACTTTCAAAACTAACATTCAATCCAAAACCCGATCAAACGACGTCCGAATGACCTAAAATTTTGCAGACATATCAAAAATCACATAACGAAGCTACATAAATTTTCGGAATTCCATTCCGACCCCTGGATCAAAATCTCACCTACCATCCGATTTTCGCAAAAATTCAACCTTCGCCAATTCAAGCCTAAAACTGCATCGGACATCCGAATTCAATTCGGATTGCTCTCCTAAGTCATAAATGATCCCCCGAAACTAGTCGAATCATCAGAATCCGATTCAGAGCAATCTAACTCGATAGTCAACTCTAGGTTGACTTTCCATATTTAAGCTTCCTTCAAACATGCTATTTACTTCATTTTCAACCCGAATCACTCCTAACTCATCCGATATACTCTAATACTGATAAGAAAGCATAAGATATGTAAATTCAAGGTAACGGGTGGTAATTCCCGTAACGACGGGCCGGGTCGTTACATTCTCCCCAACTTAAACAAACGCTCGTCCTCGAGCGGGTTAAGAAACATACCTGGAGTATCAAATAAGTGTAGATATTTGCTCTGCATCTCCTGCTCGGTCTCCCAAGTCGCCTCCTCCACGGGACGACCTCTCCACGGCACTTTCACTGAAGCTATGTCCTTGGATCTCAGCTTACGAACTTGTCGACCCAAAATGGCTACTTGCTCCACATCATAAGTCAAGTCCTCATCTAGCTGTATCGTGCTAAAGTCTAACACATGAGACGAGTCTCCAACGTACTTCCGGAGCATAGATACATGGAACACCGGGTGAACTCCCGACAAACTAGGTGGCAAGGCAAGCATGTACGCCACCTCCCCAACTTTCCTAAGCACTTCAAAAGGTCCAATAAACCTTGGGCTTAACTTCCCTTTCTTTCCAAACCTCATAACGCCCTTCATAGGCGAAACCTTTAGAAATACCTTCTCACCCACTAAATAAGACATATCTCGGACCTTTCAGTCCGTATAACTCTTCTGACGCGACTGAGCTGTGCGAAGTCTCTCCTGAATCACCTTTACCTTGTCTAAGGCATCCTGAACTAACTCTGTACCCAACAATCTAGCCTCGCCGGGCTCAAACCAACCAACTGGAGACCTATACCGCCTCCCATATAAAGCTTCATACGGTGCCATCTGAATACTGGACTGATAGCTATTTTTATAAGCAAACTCCGCAAGAGGCAAGTAATCAGCCCATGAACCACCGAAATCAATGACGCAAGCACGCAACATGTCCTCCAATATCTGAATAGTACGTTCAGACTGCCCATCCATCTGTGGATGAAATGCTGTGCTCAACTCTACCTGCGAAACCAACTCTCGCTGAAATGTCCTCCAGAACTGAGAAGTAAACTGGGTACCTCTGTCTGATATAATAGAAATGGGAACTCCATGCAATCTCACAATCTCACGGATGAATACCTCTGCCAACCGCTCTGAGGAGTATGTATGTCACGACCCCAAATCCGGTCGTGATGGCGCCCAGCATATTGCTAGGCCAGCCTGACCAATCAATAACAATGACGGAGCTAGAAGCTCGCTTTAACCCATTTAAGCATATCAAAACATGAAGCAACAGTGATACATATATCGAAAACGGGGAACCGAGTCCCAAAATATACCAACTCCCATAGACCGAAGGGTCAAGAGTCATGAGCCTCTACTGAACATAAGTGTATAAAGGTTTACAAGATACCAAGTGCGGAAAGAAATAGCAATACAGAATAAAAAGACAGTAAGAAGGAATATCGGGTCCTGCGGACTCTGCAACTACCTCGAATATCCTACAGATGTTGCCTCGAACAGCTACCGGATCACTGCTGAGAGGTACCTGGATCTGCACACAAGGTGCAGGGAGTAAAATGAGTACTGCCGGACTCAGTGGTAATAAACATGGGTAAGACAGCACATATAAGAAATCCGTAATAAAGCAATATGTAAAGCTGTAATCAAATACCCTGTCACATAATCAATCTCTGATGTACCTGTACCAACAAGTACCAGCAAAACATTATAACATCTATCAAATGTAGCTAAATGCAATGCAATGCATGATATGACCGCTACGGCGCGTAGCCCGATCCAATTTGGGTACCCGTGCTCACTGTGGAGGTTCAAACTCCGGAGGGGCTCCTATAGCCCAAGCACAATATTACTATCACACCTGCTGCGGCGCGCAGCCCGATCCATATACCACTGCGGCGTGCAGTCCGATCCATGCATGTATACTGCTGCGGCGCGCAGCCCGACCCACTACCAGTCAGCTAATATGCAATTACAGCCTCGCGGGCTCAAAAGTAGTTTTGAAAACTCTTTTATCACTTTTCAGTTAAAAACAGTACTATCAAGTTCCAGAGATTGGAAATAACATGATAACGGTAAATAGCTACGGACTAGTAGTAAACTAGCATGTCTATATCACAAGATAATGATAACGATCCTCGCGGGATCCAATAACTGGCTCGCAGCCCACAAGTATACTCAACCATCCAAGAAGGAGGTTCAACGGCTTAAGAGCAGCCAATATCACAATATAGTATGCAACCATCAGAGAAGGAGGTTCAACGGCTCAAGAATAGCCTAATATCATAACATAGTAACAACAAGTCGGACTAAGCCATAGTCCCCAATCTCAATCGACCCCGCACTCACAAGAGAGTACGTGTATCGTCGATATACAACGTCACAAAGTGGTATACCGGGGTTTCGAACCCGCTGGTCATCACCCACATCTATTACTCACCTCAATACAGTTCGACGACTAGTCCGCGATGCCCTTGCCATGAGAATCAAGCTCCACACGCGTAGAATCTGATCAAATATAGTAAATACACATCAATTTAGACCAATGGGACGACACCCAATCAAAACAACTCAATTTACATCACAATTCTCAAAGTTGTCAAAACCTGACTTTCGGTACACTTCTCGAAAAATTACGAAAGTTACATATTCGGAACCCCCATCTCAATACGAGTCTAGGCATATAAAATTTACAAAAATTGGACTTCATTTGCCCACTCAAATCAGTGTTTTTCTTCATTTTTAGGCCTAGGGTTCAAACCCACCTTTAATCTTCCATTTACAGGGAATTAACCAAGGATTTCATGTTAAAATGATGTAATTAAGCCACAAAACTTACCTCCGACGAAACCCCGATGATTTCTCAGCAATCTCCCGTCAATACCTTCTCTTGGAACTCAAAAATGGAGGTTTTGAGTTTGGGGTTCGCGAATACACTAATCTGTTATATTAATTCACTGACTGCCAGGCGACCTTCTGCGATCGCAGCCTTAGGCTTGCGATCGCGATGAACAAATTCACTGGGCTCCAAATATTACTCTACGCGATCGCGACATACCCCACGCGATCGCACTGCTTCAGGCCTCAACACTACGCGATCGCGTGAATCCACCCGCGATCGCACTGCTTTAAGTCCCAGACCTACGCGATCGCACACAAGACATCGCGATCGCGATGCATCCCGTCATAACCTTACGCGATCGTATACTCTTCCTCGCGATCGCAGAGCTCTAAATTCTCCTCTTACGCGATCGCATTCAAAGCTTCGCGATCGCGAAGCACAAAAATCCCCTGCACCAATTGCAGCAGAAACAGCAGTGCATTTGGCACAAAAATGGTCCGTTTGGACGCCCAAATTCATCCCGAGGCCCCCGGGACCCCAACGAAAACCACCACCCTACTCCAAAACACGATACGGACTTGTTCCAACCATAAAAACACCCTCCTAAACATCCAAATCACCAATTACACACGGATTCAAGCCTAAATTCCTTAAAACTTTCCGAATTACACATTCGATCAAAAACCCGACCAAACGCCGTCCGAATGACCTGAAATTTTGCGGACATATCCAAAATTACATAACGAAGCTACAGGAATTGTCGGAATTCCATTCCAACCTTCGGATCAAAATCTCACCTACCGATCGGATTTCGCCAAAATTCAACCTTAGCCAATTCAAGCCTATTTCTACATCGGGCCTCCAAATTCAATTCCGATTGCTCCCCTAAGTCTCAAATCACCTCCCGGAACTAACCGAATCATTAGAATTTGATTCCGAGACCTCTAACCAATAGTCAACTCCAGGTTGACTTTCCATATTCATGTTTCCCTCATAAAGGTTATATGCCTCATTTTCAATCCAAATCACTCCTAACTCACCCCGATAGACTCTAACACTGATATTAAAGCATAAAACATGAAATTACAACATAACGGGGTGGTAATTGCCGTGACGACGGGCCGGGTCGTCAGATTCTCCCCCTCTTAAGCAAACGCTCGTCCACGAGCGTGTCAAGAAACATACCTGAAGTCTCAAACAAGTGAGGATATCTGCTCTGCATCTCCCGCTCGATCTCCCAAGTGGCCTCCTCCACGGGTTGACCTCTCCACTGAACCTTAACTGATGCAAATCTCCTTGGACCTCAATTTTCTCACCTGACGACCCAAAATAGCAATAGGCTCCACATCATAGGATAGATCACCGTCAAGCTGAATGGTACTGAAGTCTAATACATGAGACGGATCCCCGATGTACTTTCGGAGCATAGACACATGGAATACTGGATGAACGCTGGATAAGCTGGGCGGCAAGGCCAACTCGTATGCCACCTCTCCAACTCTCCTGAGTATCTCAAAAGGACCAATGTACCTGGGACTCAACTTCCCTTTCTTCCCGAACCTCATGACACCCTTCGTGGGTGAAACCTTCAACAATACTCTGTCACCAACCATGAAAGACAACTCTCGAATTCTACGGTCCGCATAACTCTTATGGCGAGACTGTGCTGTACGAAGCCTCTCCTGGATCAACTTTGCTCTATCCAAAGCATCCTGAACTAACTCAGTCCCTATTAACCTATCCTCACCAGGCTCAAACCATCCCACGAGGGATCTACACCGCCTGCCATACAATGCCTCATACGGGGCCATTTGAATACTCGACTGATAACTGTTGTTGAAGGAAAACTCTGCAAAAGATAGAAACAGATGCCATGACCCTTCAAAATCAATAACATAGGCGCGCAACATATCCTCCAATATTTGAATGATGCACTCGGAATACCCGTCCGCCTTAGGGTGAAAAGTTGTGCTCACTGCACCTGAGTGCCCAACTCTCGCTGAACCGACTTCCAAAACTGGGAAGTAAACTTAGTGACCCGATCTGATATGATGGAGATTGGGACACCATGCAACCAAACAATCTCCCAAATATATAACTCTACCAGTCGCTCCAAGGAATAGTAGTACAAACAGGAATGAGATGCGCGGACTTGGTCAGCCTGTCTACAATCACCCAAATAGTATCAAATTTCTTCAAAGTCCGTGGGAGTCCGATAACAAAATCCATAGTGATCCTCTCCCACTTCCACTCAGGAATAACTATCTGTTGATGCAAGCCACTCGGTCTCTCTGATGCTCGTACTTAATCTGCTGACAGTTGAGGCACCATGCTACATGTTTGACAATGTCCATCTTCATCTTCCTCCACCAATAGTGTTGTTTCAAATCTTGATACATCTTCGCGGCTCCTGGATGGATAGAATACCGCGAGCTATGGGCCTCCTCCAGAATCAACTCACGAAGGCCATCAACATTGGGCACACATATCCGGCCCTGCATCCTCAATACGCCGTCACTATCAATGGTGACATCTCTAGCATCATCATGCTGAACTATGTCCCTAAGGACAGCCAAATGTGGATCATCATACCGGCGCTCACGAATACGATCATATAGAGATGACCGAGATACAACACAAGCTAGTACCCTGCTGGGCTCCGAAATATCTAACCTCACTAGCTGATTGGCTAGCACCTGAACATCATAAGCAAACGGCCTCTCCTCGGCTGGAATATATGCCAACCTCCCCATACTGACCACCTTCCGGCTCAAAACATAGGCCACCACATTGGCCTTCCCCGGATGATACAATATAGTAATGTCATAATCCTTAAGAAACTCAAGCCATCTCCGCTGTCTCAAATTAAGATCTTACTGTTTGAACTAGTGCTGGAGACTACGATGGTCGGTATACACCTCACAAGACACGCCGTACAAATAGTGCCTCCAAATTTTCAAGGCATGAACAATGGCGGCTAGCTCGAAATCATGAATAGGATAGTTCTTCTCATGTGGCTTCAACTGCCGAGAAGCATAAGCAATTACCTTACTTTCCTGCATCAACACACAACCTATCCCCACTCTCGAGGAATCACAATAAATAGTATATGAACCTGAAGCTGATGGTAATACTAACACTAGAGCTGTGGTCAAAGCTGTCTTGAGCTTCTGAAAGATCTCCTCGTACTCATCCGACCACACGAATGGTGCACCCTTCTGGGTCAATCTAGTCAAAAAAGAAGCAATGGATGAAAATCCCTGAACAAACCGGCGGTAATATCCTGCCAAGCCAAGAAAACTCCTGATCTCTGTAGCTGAGGACGGTCTAGGACAACTCTGCACTGCCTCTATCTTCTTCGGATCAACCTGAATACCATCACGAGACACCACATGTCCCAAAAATGCTACGGACTCGAGCCAAAACTCGCACTTGGAGAATTTAGCATATAGCTTCTCCTCTCTCAATCTGTGCAACACAATACTCAAGTGCTGAGCATGCTCCTCCGAACTACGGGAGTAGACTTGAATGTCGTCAATGAACACAATCACAAATGAATCCAAATAGGGCCTGAACACACTGTTCATCATATGCATGAATGCTGCTGGGGCGTTGGTCAGCACAAAAGACTTCACAAGAAACTCATAGTGACCATATCGGGTCCTGAATGCAGTCTTCACAATATCCGAGTCCCTGATCTTCAGCTGATGATAGCCTGAATGAAGATCAATCTTAGAAAACACCCTCGCACCCTGTAACTGATCAAACAAATCATCTATGCGCGGTAGAGGGTACTTGTTCTTCATCGTCACTTTGTTCAATTGCCTATAATCAATACACATTCGCATAGAACCATCTTTCTTTTTAACAAATAATACCGGCGCACCCCACGGGGACACACTAGGGCGGATGAAACCCTTATCCAGAAGCTCCTGAAGCTGCTCTTTCAGTTCTTTCAACTCGGCTGGTGCCATCCGATAAGGAGGAATGGATATAGGCTGAGTGCCCAGCACCAAGTCAATGCCAAAATCAATATCCCTGTCCGGCGGCATGCCCGGCATGTCTGAGGGGAATACATCTGGAAAATCCCTCTCAACAGGTACAGAATCAATGCTAGGAGACTCGGCTCCCACATCTCTCGCAAAGGCTAAGTACGACAGATACCCTTTTTCAACCATTTTCTGAGCTTTTAAGAACGAAATGACACGGCTAGGGACGAAATCAGTCGAACCCCGCCACTCAATTTGAGAAATACCAGGAATGGCCAACGTAACTGTCTTAGCATGACAGTCCAATATAGCATGGTATGGAGACAACCAGTCCATACCCAATATAGCATCAAAGTCCACCATACCCAACAATAATAAATCTGCCTGGGTCTCCAGACCCCCAATAGATATAACACAGGATCTATAGACATGATCCACAATAATCGTATCACCCACGGGGGTGGATACATGAACAGGTAAATCAAGACTACCACGAGTCACACCCAAATGATGGGCAAAATAAGAGGACACGTAAGAATATGTGGACCCTGGGTCAAATAGAACAGAGGCATCTCTGTGACAGACATAAATGATACCTGTAATCACTGCATCGGAGGCAACTGCATCCCGCATGTCGGGAAGTGCATAGAATCGTGCATGGCCTCCACCAAATCTCTCATCGCCCCTGGGGCGACCACGAGAAGACTGACCTCCACCTCTAATAGCCTGAGATGGTGCTGAAGAGGAGGGTTGATCCCTCTGCTGAGTCATGTCCCTACGGAGTCGAGGCATTATCTCCTCATGTGGCCAAACTCACCACACTTATAACAAGCACCTGGTGCTGGAGAACGGGACTGAAGGGAACCCCTCGCCGCAGAAGAACCTTGGGCTGAAGAAGTAGGTGCTGTACTCTGGGCTGGGAGGGCACTAAGTGAAGACTGACCCTGCTGAAATCCCTGTCGACCACGACCATAAGAACCTCCGCTCTGCTCTGGGCGGCCTGAATGAGAAGGTCTAGATGAGCGACCTCGGCTCTGCTGGGAATGCCCTCTAGATGGAGCACCGCTGAAATTGCTAGAACCGCGAGGCCTCTTGGCCTCCCGCTCCTCTCTCTCTCGGCGACGATCCACCTCAATGGAGCGTGCCATATCAACAACCTGCTCAAACGATGATGACAAAACTCGCTCTCTAGTCATAAGAATGCGGATATAGTAGTTGAGGCGATCAATGAACCTCCCGATCCTCTCCATATCAGTAGGGATCATCCATGTGGCATGCCTAGCCAGCTGTGTGAATCTAAGCTCATGCGGGTCACGGACATGTCGCCACCGAACCAACCACTCGGAGCGGCGACGTGGCTCTCGCCATGAGGCTGGGGTACATGCTTCTCTAGAAAGAGAGTGAGAAACTGCTGCCGTGTGAGAGGTGCTGCTCCTGCAGGCACTACGCCTCTCAAACTCCTCCCACCGATCAAATGCGGGACCGGTAACCTGAAAGGTAGTAAATGAAACTCCGCTGGACTCGAGAATACTAGCCGTCCGCAACATCTTCTAACACTTATCCAGAAACCACGGGCATCCTCGCCCTCGACTACTCTTCGAAATGGGATGGTCTGAAGTACGCCAGATCTCTCGAGACGATGCTTGCTCGTCGTCGTGCATACTTTGAACCATATGCTTCTGAAAGTTGGAGCTGGTGCGGTGGAGGAATAGCTGGTGCAACCACCGAGTGGGGACCGCCTCTAGTGTCTGAAGTCCCTGAACAACCTGCTCAGGTATGCGAGCTGCGGGGGTCTGGCGACCGCCCGTTGCTGAGATGTCGCTGCGATGGCGGTAGCTAAGACTACTGAGCCAATCCGGAACACGCGGATAATATCTGAGCAAGAGTCTCACCGAAGATCGGGGAATAGCAATAGATACGGTCTGGCCCCTGAGCCGGGGGCTGCTGGAGCATCAACTACGGGGGGCTGCTCCTGAACAGGTATAACGGGTGGGTCGGTGGAACTACTCGAGCTGCTACCTACCTGCCTACAGCACGGCCGCGCCACTGCGCCTCCAACAGGTGGCAATGGAGGTCGTCCACCGCGTCACGATGCTCGCGTTCTCGCCATGCGAGAGAATAGAATATAGAAATTCAGTTCTCGAGAACAACAAGATCGCACGACAGAGGTTCGAGAAAAGTGAAGTGTTTCCTAAAGGTTCGCGGCCTCACAGGATAAGTACAGGCGTCCCCGTGCCGAGCCGCGAGACTTTACTAACCGACTCAACACTCGTGAGGCCTAATAAACCTAGGCTACGATACCAACTTGTTACGACCCCAAATCCGGTCATGATGGCGCCCGGCACATTGCTAGGCCAGCCGACCAATCTATAACAACGACGGAGGTGGAAGCCCGGCTTTAGCCCATTTAAGCATATCAAAACATGAAGCAGACAGTGATACATATATCGAAAACGGGGAACTAAGTCCCAAAATATACCAACTCCCATAGACCGAAGGGTCAAGAGTCATGAGCCTCTACTAAACATAAGTGTATAAAGGTTTACAAGATACCAAGTGCGGAAAGAAATATTAATACAGAATCAAAAGACAGTAAGAAGGAATATCGGGTCCTGCGGACTCTGCAACTACCTCGAATATCCTACAGATGTCGCCTCGCACAGCTACTGGATCACTGCTGAGAGGTACCTGGATCTGCACACAAGGTGCAGGGAGTAAAATGAGTACTGCCGGACTCAGTGGTAATAAACATGGGTAAGACAGCACATATAAGAAATCCGTAATAAAGCAATATGTAAAGCTGTAATCAAATACCCTGTCACATAATCAATCTCTGATGTACCTGTACCAACAAGTACCAGCAAAACAGTATAACAGCTATCAGATGTAGCTAAATGCAATGCAATGCAAGATATGACTCCGGAGGGGCTCCTACAGCCCAAGCACAATATTACTATCACACCTGCTGCAGCGCGCAACCCGATCCATATACCACTGCGGCGTGCAGTCCGATCCATGCATGTATACTGCTGCGGCGCGCAGCCCGACCCACTACCAGTTAACTAATATGCAATTATAGCCTCGCGGGCTCAAAAGTAGTTTTGAAAACTCTTTTATCACTTTTCAGTTAAAAATAGTACTATCAAGTTCCAGAGATTGGAAATAACATGATAACAGTAAATAGCTACGGACTGGTAGTAAACTAGCATGTCTATATCACAAGACAATGATAACGATCCTCGCGGGATCCAATAACTGGCTCACAGCCCACAAGTATACTCAACCATCCAAGAAGGAGGTTCAACGGCTCAAGTGCAGTCAATATCACAATATAGTATGCAACCATCCGAGAAGGAGGTTCAACGGCTCAAGGTGATTTTGGATGTGCCTGCAAAATTTCAGGTCATTCGGACGTCGTTTGGTCGGGTTTTTGATGGAATGTGTAATTTGAAAGTTTTGAAGAAACCTAGGCTTGAATCCGTGTGTAATTGGTGATTTTGATGTTTAGGATGGTGTTTTTATGATTGGAACGAGTTCATATCGTGTTTTGGGGTATGTTGGTAGTTTTCGTTGGGGTCCCGGGGGCCTCGGGGTGAATCCGGACCATCATCCGCCATTTGGAAGCAAGAAATGGTCTGCTGTAAATTGCAGATCACCGGGCAAAATTTAAGCCTTCGCGTTCGCGAGGGCTATGCCGCGTTCGCGTAGGCTGGGGCCAGGTGACTATCGCGTTCAAGAAGGGAGGCAACGCGTTCGCGTAAGAAAAAGCTGGGAAGCATCGCGTTCGCAATGGTTTGGGACGCGTTCGCGTACTAGGAAAAGGGAAGGCATCGCGTACGCGTGACACCACATCGTGTTCGCGTAGAGTAAAAGTCCGGAGGCTGGGAAGTTAATCTTCGCGGACGCGTGACTTCACGTCGCGTTCGCGATGAAGAACTGGAATAAGGCATCGCGTTCGCATGAGAGGCGTCGCGAACGCGATGAAGGAATTGGTCAGGCAGTGAGTTTAATTACAGAACAGAACCAGTCGCGGGTTTCATACCCCAAACCACCATTTTTGAGTTTTAGAGAGAGAAACTCACGGGAATTGCTGGGAAATCATCGGGTAATCATCGGAGGTAAGTTTCTTGACTCAAAAACATCATTTTATGGTAGAATTAACATCAATCTTCATGAATTTGGGTAGAAATTGTGAAGGATTGTGGCCTAGATATTGAAAACAAAAATCTGGGTTTTGAAAGGCCAATCGAACTCCGATTTTGGTAAATTTTATATGTATAGACCGTGGCGAGACGAGGATTCTGGAAATATGAGTTTCGAAATTTTTCGAGATGTCGGCCTGGGGCTCGGGTTTTGCAAATTTCGTGATTTTTGATATTTTTTTGAGTTCTTTCGATTGGGTTATGTTCCATTAGCCTATTTTGATATATTTGTGCTGATTTGTGCTAGTTTTGACGTGCGTGGATGCCGGTTCTAGGAGCTAAGGCGTCGCGGACATGATCTTTCGTCGGTTCGAGGTGGGTAATACTTGTAAATGATGTCCTGAGGGTTAGTAAACCCCGGACTTGCACATCTTAGTGCTGTGTTGAGGTGACTTGCACGCCGGATAACGGGCGTGGGGTAGAGCACCATTGGGGATTGTGACTTGGTCCGTCCTGCGTAACAAATAATAACACCTAATTGTTGAAATGAATTGGACTAATTATCATGTTTGGGCTTCGTGCCATTTATTTGAATCCTTCAGGGATTGGTATCACTGTTTGATAACACTGTGCATATTTTATTCTAAATTTAAGGTTTAAAATGGTATTTTGCTATTCAGCATTTTTATAAGGTTATGAAAAACTTGAACAAGGTCTTAATAACATTTTTAGCTCTGAGCTAATATGATATTGTTGCCCGTAGGGCTTTCTTGATTATTTGTTAGACTGATTGGGGCCGAGGGCCATATGTTAGGGCATGACAATTTATGTGATCATATGCATACACATGCATGGATCGGACTGCACGCCGTAGTGGTATACGGATCGGGCTGCGCGCCGCAGCAGGTGTGATATTAATATTGTGCTTGGGCTGTAGGAGCCCCTCCGGAGTCTGAACACCCACAGTGAGCACGGGTACCCAAATTGGATCGGGCTACACGTCGTATCGGTCATATGCATTGCATGGCATACATACATTGGTTTACGTGTACTACGTGGCATAACATTCGGCACTCATACATTACTAGCACACATGCATTAGTTGCCTTATTGACCAGATCTCCTGGTGTAAATTAATAAGGAGTGTTGAGCCCGAGGGGCTGATTTGAGTGCGGACTTGCACTGCTTGAGATTGTATCCAGGTATTGATATATTATCCTGAAAGAAAGTAGCTAAAAGTTGAGATTATTTTTAATAATCTACTCACATATGCTGGAAAGGAATAAAAAGATAGTTCTGTATTGTGTAGCATGAGATAGTGCCTATCGTGGTTTTCTTCCCTTCAGCATTATTTACTTTTATTACTGCTGAGTTGGAAGTACTCACACCCGACTCACTGCACCTTGTGTGCAGATTCAGGTACATCACAGCAGGGCTGATTTTATTGCGGCTCGGGAGTGCTTTTGGACAGTCGAGGTAGCTGCCAGCGTTCGTAGGACCTGATTCTCCAGTTTGTCTATATTTTGTTCTGACCATCCCACACTTGTGTACAGTTATATTCTCTATTTACACTTTGTATACTCTGTAGAGGCTCATGACTCTTGACCCTTCGATCTATGGGAGTTGGCACGTGTTGGGACTTGGTTCCCTATTTTTAATATATCTATCACTGTTATGCTTCAATTGGATAAAGTGAGCTTGTGGCTCCGTGATTGTTGTTGATTGGTCGGGCTGGCCTAGCAGTGTGCTGGGCGCCATCACGACCGGATTTGGGGTCGTGACAAGTTGGTATCAGAGCCTAGGTTTACTAGGCCTCATGAGTCTTGAGCCGGTTGGTAGAGTCTTGTGGATCGGTACGGGGACGCCTGTATTTATCCTCGGGAGGCTGCGAACCTTTAGGAAACACTTCACATTTCTTGGAATTCTTATCGTGCGTACTTGATTCAGTTTGAGATATAATCTTTGAAATTCCTTCCACACGTTTATGTACGCATCGAACGCTTAGTAATATGATTGCCTTGATGGATTGTAATTCCCCGATCGAGGGACGAGATATAATCTCTGTAAGTTCATGTTGGGCCAGTCGGGAGGACTTGAGGCCAGATCTTTGTTTATGACATGAGCACCAAGGTGCTGATTTTGTGAGCTAGTATTATGAAACATATATGACCGGTATTGTCCCTAACCGTGAAAATGGCAGCTTAAAAATATACGAGCTATCAGGTGTTAGATCCTTATTGTAATCTGTTGTGTAGCCCCGAGCTATGGGCGTGGTGAATAATTATCATATCTCGTAATTGGAAGGTAAAGTGCCTTATGTGTAGTGGAACGAGTTTAAACTCGGGAAGACTAAAGTGATTTTGCTATGTGTATCCTGGTGGAAGGTATTGTGATGAAATGCTAAATTGAGAAGAAGTAGGAGGGTTGATCCTCATGTGTAATTGAAAGGTATTTGATATGTGTTATGATTCGAGCGGGTACAACGCAGGTTCAAGTATAAATTGTGATAATATGATTCGTATAGTATTGAGATTTAATGTTGTTGAAATGCATTGTGATGTCTTATTGAGTTGTGGATGTATTGTTAGAATGGTTTGGTGATTCTCTGGCAGGTGGATAGGCCTATTTACAAAGGAAACTCTGCCGAAATTTTTGAAAGATTTGGGACTTAGAAAGATTTCTATCACCTAAAGAGAGTGGGTTTATTGGTGGTGCGTTTATATCTGCAAGAATTGCAGAAGAGCTAAGGTCTCTGATGATTCGAGTCTTTGTCAAGGCTTGTAAATGACTTGAGTTTAATCTCATATTAACATTTCGGCATCACTTGAGTAATAATGATATGAGTGGTTGAAAGTGCTTTGATGAATGTCTTCGAACTAAGTTGGGTAGGTTGCTATTGATTAACTGATTGCACTATTGTGTGCTATGTTGATTCTGTCTCTAAGTATGTTGGGAAATTTTGGTAAAGGTTATGGTGCTTCGTAGATCTGATGAAGTACTAGGGTGTTTTGAACTGCTATTGGTAAAGAATATTCACCGTATAGAAAAGAAAGATAGCTGATTGTATCTGTAAGTAATCATGTTCTGCGATGTTAGAGTTCTAACAAAACACGAGTGGTTCTACTCAATAGGACAGTTGAATTACAGCTGAATAAGGGTGAATGATGCCCGAGAATGGTTTTGCAGTGTTCAAGATTTTGCTTGTAACAGTCAGGTGCATTAAGATTTGTGTATGTGGCTAAAGATGGCGGTTTCGTTAGAGAAGATCAAGCCTTGTGTTATATCTTGTGAATGGTGGGATTCTAGGTATCCGTATTGGGAAGTAATGATGACAATTTAAAAATTGCGGGAAGTTCATCAAAATAAAGTGTGGTAGAATGTGGTACTTTTGGGAACAATTGAGAGAGTATTCAGTGGCCTATGGGTCTTAGACCGTGTGGTCTTGTGTACGAGTCTCGTGTGGTAACATGAGTTGAGTTATGGTAGTGCTACAGTAAAGGCTAATACTAAGTTAAAGATGGTTCAGAAAAGGAACCTAGGTAAATGGAACAACTGGTTAATAAACCAGAATGGTATAAAAAGGAATGCGATTGATTCCTGGTATGTGGTTGAAGTAATGAGTCTTGCAGACATTGCAGCAAAGCTCTTGAGTGCTGGCAGTTGTGTAACTTGATACGGGTATAAGGACTCAGTTGTCACGACCCGGAATTTCAACCAATATCGGGATCGTGATGGTGCCTACTCGTGGTAGCTAGGCAAGCCACTGTATTCATACTATCCTGTTATTAACACAATTTTAATTAAATAAATGCGGAATACTTTATAGAAATAGTATTAAGCAGTTTCAAGGTAAAACCATACTGAAATCCTCTACCCAAGACTTGGAGTCACCAACTCACAAACGACTATGGAATACTACACATAAAAGTCTGAAGGAAATATAACATAATTCTGTTTGTCTCGGAACAATGAGACTACGGCTATTAACATAAATAAAGAAAGAGACGCCGGGCCTGCGGACGTCTGCAAGCTACCTCGGTCTCAAATGTGATCAACTCCCACGCAATCTATTTATTGCTGCTGCTGCTGCTGCTGCTCCTGATCGTAACCTGGACCTGTGCAAAAACGCACAGAAGTGTAGCATCAGCACAACCGACCCCATGTGCTGGTAAGTGCCTGGCCTATCCCGGCGAAGTAGTGACAAGCCTAGGACCAGACACTCACATAAACCTGTGCAATTCAATATATATATATATATGTGTACCACAAAATAACAAGGAATAATCAAGTAATAACACAATAAGGAACATCTTAAAGAATTCAACAATTAACCAGAGTTAATAATTTCACAAAGAAAACAAAGTATAATGTAAACACGAATTATATCACTTCAAGAAATAGCAAGCAATTGCACGGCATCACCCTTCGTGCTTTTACTCTCATCCTCACCAAACAAGCAAATAAAGTACACGGCATCACCCTTCGTGCTTTTACTCTCATCCTCACATCCATAGTACGGCATGATCCTTCGTACATGGTTCAATAAACAGGGCACGACATGATCCTTCGTGCATAATTAATAAATAAACATGGCACGGCATTAACCTTCGTGCATAAATAAATAAACATGGCACGGCATCACCCTTCGTGCATTATCACTCTTCCTCACCCAAATAACAATCACAGTTAAGGGCAGAGAAAGAAACAACAACTCATATATCGTCCCATCAAGGGCAATCAATAATTATCTAAAAATATCATTTTTTTTCCAACGACTCACGGTCATACTAGACGCCAGTGTATGGATGTTTGTCACCACAGCCCATACACCGCACTCGATCACATAACACATAACACATAATCCTATTCCCTCAAGCTAGGATAGAACAAACACTTACCTCGAATGTTTATGAACAATTCAATCAGTGGAAATGTCTTTTCTTTCAATTTGGCTCCAATCCAACCGTATCTATACACAATTGATTTAATATCATCAATTCTACTCAACAAACTAATTCTTAATACCAAATAACACTTTTACAACATTCTGCCATGAATAGTAAATTTCAACCCCGGGCCCACATGATCGGAATTCGGGGTTAGGACCAAAATCCGGTTACCCATCCCCCCACGAGTTCACGTATATAATTTGTTTCAAAATCGGACCTCAATTCGAGGTCCAATTCCCCAATTTATGAAAAACCTATTTTCTAACCAAAAACAAGAATTTTACCATGAAAACATTTGATTTCTAATGAAAAACATGTTTAATGATATTAGGAATTGAAAGAATTAAGTAAAAAGTGACTTACAATCGTTTTGGTGAAGAAGAAATCCTTGAAGAGTCGCAATTGGGTGTTTTGGTTTTGTGAAAAATGAAGAAATGACTGAAATTCGTGTTTTTCGGGTCTCTGTGTTCGCATTTGCGAACATGGGTTCGCAATTGCGAACCCCGACCAATTTCTGGAGTTTGAAAAATAAGCTAAGGGTGGAAAGTTCGCATTTGCGAACATTTGTTCGCATTTGCGAACCGGGCTCCTTCGCATTTGCGAAGAAGGCTTCGCATTTGCGAAGCATGGCTCAGCAGTGACTCCTTCGCATTTGCGAAGAAGGCTTCGCATTTGCGAAGCATGGCTCAATAGTGAAGGCCTCGCATTTGCGAGGTTATGTTCGCATTTGCGAACCCAAGCCTCCTGGACGCCCTTCGCATTTGCGATCAAGGGTTCGCATTTGCGAACCCTGCCTTGGTCTGTCACCTTCGCAATTGCGAAGAATTCTTCGCAATTGCGAAGCCAACAGCTGGGTGAAAAAAACCAGCAGTTCAAAATTCAGAAATTTAACCAACGGCCTATCAAATCTTTACCCGAGCCCCCCGGGCTCCAAACCAAACATGTACACAACCTCAAAAACACATTATGGACTTGTTCGTGCGATCATATCGCCAATATCACTTCGTTTCAATCAAATCAAGCCCCAAACTCATGGTTTTCATAGTTTTGATTTTCAAAACTTCTTAACTTGGAACTCAAGGTCCAAAACATCTCAGACGACATCCAAATGTCACCAAACTTTACAGAAATCACATATATAATATTTAAGACTTGTACCGGGCGTCGGAACCAAAATACGAGCCCGATACCAATGTCTATCAATTTATTTCCTTTAATAATTGCATCAAAAACAATTTCACATAAAAATTCATAACTTGGGCTCTAGGCCTCAAAATTCGACTCCGGACACATGTCCAAGTCCCATATTTTCCTACGGACCTCTCGGGACCATCCAATCTCGGGTCCGGATCCGTTTACCAAAAATGTTGACCGAAGTCAACCATATCAATATTAATATCATTTTTATCCACATTTCTCATAGAATTCATATTTTCTATCACAAAAATCTTTCCGGCTACATGCTCGGATCGTGCACGTAAATCGAGGCAACATAGAATGAGGTTTTCAAGGCCTCGGAAGCTCGAAATTATTAATAAAATAAGTGATGACCCTTTGGGTCGTCACATTCTCCACCTCTAAAACAACCATTCGTCCTCGAACGGGCAAAAAAAGAAGTACCTGAGTCGGGGAATATATGAGGATATCGGCTCCGCTTGTCACACTCGGACTCCCAGGTCAATGTCTCAGGAGGCTGATCCCTCCACTGAACTCGCACAAAAGGAAAACTCTTCGACCTCAACTGTGGAACATGCCGATCTAGAATAGCTACCGACTCCTCCTCATAAGATAGATCCTTTTCCAATTGGACAGTACTGAAGTCTAACACATGTGTGGGATCGCCGTGGTATCTCCGAAGCATAGATACAATGAAAACTGGATGCACGGCTGATAAACTAGGCGGCAAAGCTAATCCGTAAGCCACCCCTCCCACTCTGTCTAGAATCTCAAATGGGCCAATATACCTAGGGCTGAGCTTGCCCTTCTTCCCAAACCTCATCACGCCGTTCATAGGCGACACTCGGAGCAATACTCGTTCACCAACCATGAAATCTACATCTCGAACCTTACGGTCTGCATAACTCTTCTGTCTGGATTGAGCTGAACGCAACCTCCCATGGATAGTCTTGACCTTATCTAAGGCCTCTCGAACTAGGTATGTACCCAGCAACCGAGCCTCTCCTGGCTCAAACCATCCGTCTAGAGACCGACATCGCCTACCATACAACGCCTCATACGGAGCCATCTGGATGCTAGATTGGTAGCTGTTATTGTAGGCGAACTCTGCTAATGGCAGAAACTAGTCCCACGAGCCTCCGAAATCAATAACACAGGCTCGAAGCATGTCCTCTAGAATCTGAATAGTCCTCTCGGACTGGCCATCCGTCCGAGGATGAAATGCTGTACTCAATTGAACCTGGGTGCCTAACTCCTGCTGGACCGCTCTCTAGAACCGCGAGGTAAACTGCGTACCCCGATCAGAGATAATGGATACTGGCACCCCATGGAGACGAACAATCTCCCTAATGTAAACCTCCGCTAACCTCTCCGACGAGTAGGAGACAGATACTGGAATAAAGTGTGCTGATTTGGTCAATCTATCAACAATGACCCAAATAGCATCAAATTTCCTCCGAGTCAAAGGAAGTCCAGTAACGAAGTCCATAGTGATCCGCTCCCATTTCCACTCGGGAATTTCAATCCTCTGGAATACACCACCAGGTCTCCGGTGCTCATATTTCACCTGCTGACAATTTAGACACCGAGCGACATACGCAACGATATCTTTCTTCATTATTCTGCGCCACCAATAGTGTTGCCGTAAGTCCTGGTACATCTTCGCGGCGCCTGGGTGAATAGAATACCGCGAACTGTGGGCCTCTGCTAAGATCAACTCTCGAATTCCTTCGACATTGGGCACACAAACTCGACCATGCAATTTCAATACCCCATCATCATCTAGATTTACCTGAGTGGCACCTCCCCGCTGTACTGTATCTCTCAACTCACGCAAATGAGGATCATCAAATTGCCTCTCACGAATACGCTCTAATAAGGAAGAACGAGCGACCGTGCAGGCTAGCACTCTGCTAGGCTCAGAAATGTCTAATCTCACGAACCGGTTGGCTAAGGCCTGGACATCTAGAGCTAATGGTCTCCGATTGACCGGAATATATGCAAGACTACCCATGCTGGCATACTTTCTACTCAATGCATCGGCCACCACATTGGCCTTACCTAGGTGATATAATATAGTAACATCATAGTCTTTTAGCAACTCTAACCATCTCCGCTGTCGCAGATTCAACTCCTTTTGTTTGAACAAGTACTGTAGGCTTTTGTGATCAGTGTACACCTCACATGTCACACCATATAGATAATGCCTCCAGATCTTTAAGGCATGAACCACTGCTGCTAATTCAAGATCATGAACTGGATAATTCTTCTCATGTATCTTTAACGCCTCGAAGCATAAGCGATAACCTTACCATCCTGCATCAATACCGCTCCAAGCCCTGTATGAGATGCGTCACAATAAACTGTATAAGGCCCTGCACCTGTAGGTAGTATCAACACTGGTGCTGTGGTCAAGGCTGTCTTGAGCTTCTGAAAGCTCGCCTCACACTCCTCTGACCACTGAAACTGGACACCCTTCTGGGTCAACCTGGTCATCGGGGCTGCAATAGAAGAAAACCCCTCTACAAAATGATGGTAGTAACCTGCTAATCCCAAGAAACTCCGAATCTCAGTCACTGTAGCTGATCGAGGCCGATTTTGGACTGCCTCAATCTTCTTTGGGTCTACTGAATACCTTCCACTGATACAATATGACCCAGAAATGCTACCGAACTCAGCCAGAACTCACATTTAGAAAATTTGGCATATAGCTGGTTATCTTTCAGATTCTGAAGAACCACTCTGAGGTGCTGCTCGTGCTCTTCCTGGCTGCGGGAGTACACCAGGATGTCATCTATGAAGACTATCACGAACAGATCTAAGTAAGGCCTGAATACCCGATTCATCGACTCCATGAATGCTGCTGGGGCATTAGTCAATCCGAAGGACATGACCAAGAACTCATAATGCCCATATCTAGAGCGAAAGGCTGTCTTAGGAATGTCAGCCGCCACGATCTTCAGCTGATGGTAGCCTGACCTCAAGTCTATCTTAGAGAATACCCTCGCTCCCTGGAGCTGGTCAAACAAATCATCAATCCTCGGCAGTGGATATTTATTTTTGATAGTCACCTTGTTTAACTGCCGGTAATCAATACACATCCGCGTCGAGCCATCCTTCTTCTTTACAAATAACACAGGTGCTCCCCAGGGGGAAACACTGGGCCTGATAAAGCCCTTCTCAAGAAGGTCCTGCAGCTGATCTTTCAACTCTTTTAGTTCCGGCGGGGCCATACGATAGGGTGGAATAGAGATGGGCTGAGTGCCGGTGCCAAATCAATACAGAAATCGATATCCCTGTCGGGTGGCATGCCCGGCAGGTCTGAAAGAAAAACCTCGGGAAACTCCCGTGCAATAGGGACTGAATCAATGGAAGGAACTTCTGCGCTGGAATCACGAACATAAGCCAAATAAGCTAGACACCCCTTCTCGACCATACGTCGAGCCTTAACATAAGAAATAACAGTGCGAACGGAGTGGCTTGAGGTACCCTTCCACTCTAATCGGGGTGATTCTGGCAAGGCTAAGGTGACGGTCTTAGCATGACAATCAAGAATAGCATGGTATGGGGACAACCAGTCCATCCCCAATATGACATCAAAATCTACCATATCCGAGAGCAACCAGATCAACACGGGTCTCAAGACCCCCGAATATAACTACGCACGCACGATGCACCCGATCGACTACAATAGAGTCACCCATTGGCGTAGCCACATAAACTGGAATATCCCAGAGCATAGCTAGGCACGGCCAAATACGGTGCGAAGTAGGAAGACACATAGGAATATGTAGATCCGGGGTCAAATAATGCGAAGCACCTCTGCCACACACGAGAATAGTACACTGTAATCACGGCGTCGATGCCTACTGCCTGCGGCACAGGCCGGTAAAGCATAGAATCGGGGATGTGCACCTCCCCTCTGAGCTGCGTCTCTGGGACGACCATCAACTGGCTGACCTCTACCTCTGGCTGGACGGTCTCCGCCTCTACGGTCTCGACCTCCACCTCTATAATCTCTACCCCCGCCTCTGGCTGGCTGGGCAGGCTGAGGGTCAGTCGGGGCCTGAATCATAGGACGAGGACCTCGGTCGGCCGAGAGTTGCCCGCTGCTATGGGGCAATTCACGATAAAATGACACGGGTCGCCACAGCCAGTAGCAACTCTTGGGCGATAGGGGCTGCTGGCCACGACGACCTGAATGGCCTCCACGAACGCTGCGAAGAGGCCGAGCACTAATAGGAGACCGGGTCTGAATAATATCCCCGAGAACCACGATCACACGATCCACCCTGTGAAGTCTGAAGGGCGGAATGAAAAGGCCCTGGAAGACCGGCCTCTATCAAAGGATTCTCTGCTACCGGAGGAAGAACCACCAAATCTGCTGGAATGACGAGGCCTGTCGTACGAAGAATAACCGCCTCCCTAGCGAGAGCCATCTCGACTACTGCGTCTTTGCATTGGGCTGCCTCACGAAATGATATGTCACTCCCCGCGCCCATAGCCATATGGAGTCTAATTGGCTGATTAAGCCCATCTATAAATCTGCGGACCCTCTCCCGCTCCGTGGGAAGTATCACCGCTGCATGACGAGCCAAGTCAATAAATCTCGTCTCATCTTGTGTAGCTTGTCATAGTGCCACGATGGAGGCGCTCAAGCGCCTCGAAGTAAATCCCGGCGAGTAGCGAGGAGAAAGCTTCTCCATAAATAGTTCCGCAAGCTGGTCCCGTGATAAAGCCGGGGACCTGCTGGTCGAGTCCAGGCAATAATCTCTCCACCGAGTCTTGGCGGATCCTGCAAGTCTGAAGGTACCGAAATCAACTCCGTTTGTCTCCACGATCCCCATAGTCTTGAGAATCTCGTGGCAACTGAATAAGAAGTCCTGAGGATCCTCTGATGCGGCTCCGCTGAATGTAGTGGTAAATAGCTTGGAGAACCGATCAAGTCTCCATAACGAATCAGAAGTCATGGCCGCTCCATCTCCGGCCTGAGTTGTGGTACCTGACTGAGTGGCTACAGCTGGCTGAACCACTGGTGCCTAAGGCTGAGGAGCTACTGGATCTAGAGTACGAGCCATAGGAGTACGGGCCCCTCCTCCAGCCTGAGAAGCGGCTGGTGCAACTGGTAATAAGCCTGCTCTGGCAACGTTGTCCATAAATCCCGCTATCCTGACCAAAGCCTCCCGAAGATCCGGGGTAAATAAAGCCTCTCCTGGGACCTGAGCTGGGCCCACTGGAGCTGCTGGGACTGGAACCTCCTCATCAATCTCAATATGAGGCTCCACCTCTGGGGTAGCTGCCTGGGGCTGAGCTCTACCCCTACCACGGCCTCTAGTACGGCCTCGGCCACTGCCCCTCACAGGAGCTGTCTGGGGCTCAGGCTGCTGGTCAGCGGACGAAGAAGTGCGTGTCCTTACCATCTGCGAAAGGACAGAATAGAAATTCAATCAGTAATTGAGGATCAAGTAGCACGACAAGAAAGAACAAATGAGAGACTTTTTCCTAACTCAATAGACTCTGAAGGACAAGTACGGACGTCTCCGTACCTACCTCTCAAACTCTACTAAGCTTGTTCGTGAGTGGTGAGACCTATGTAACCTAGGGCTCTGATACCAACTTGTCACGACCCGGATTTTCCCCCAACATCGGGATCGTGATGGCGCCTACTCGTGGTAGCTAGGCAAGCCACTGTATTCATACTATCCTGTTTATTTAACACAATTTCAATTAAATAAATGCGGAATACTTTATAGAAATAGTATTAAGCAGTTTCAAGGTAAAACCATACTGAAATCCTCTACCCAAGACTTGGAGTCACCAACTCACAAACTACTATGGAATACTACACATAAAAGTCTGAAGGAAATATAACATAATTCTGTTTGTCTCGGAACAATGAGACTACAACTATTAACATAAATAAAGAAAGAGACGCCGGGCCTGCGGACGTCTGCAAGCTACCTCGGTCTCAAATGTGATCAACTCCCACGCAATCTATTTACTGCTGCTGCTGCTGCTCCTGATCGTAACCTGGACCTGTGCAAAAACGCACAGAAGTGTAGTATCAGCACAACCGACCCCATGTGCTGGTAAGTGCCTGGCCTATCCCGGCGAAGTAGTGACAAGCCTAGGACCAGACACTCACATAAACCTGTGCAATTCAATATATATATATATGTGTACCACAAAATAACAAGGAATAATCAAGTAATAACACAATAAGGAACATCTTAAAGAATTCAACAATTAACCACAGTTAATAATTTCACAAAGAAAACAAAGTATAATGTAAACACGAATTATGTCACTTCAAGAAATAGCAAGCAATTGCACGGCATCACCCTTCGTGCTTTTACTCTCATCCTCACCAAACAAGCAAATAAAGTACACGGCATCACCCTTCGTGCTTTTACTCTCATCCTCACATCCATAGTACGGCATGATCCTTCGTACATGGTTCAATAACAGGGCACGGCATGATCCTTCGTGCATAATTAATAAATAAACATGGCACGACATTAACCTTCGTGCATAAATAAATAAACATGGCACGGCATCACCCTTCGTGCATTATCACTCTTCCTCACCCAAATAACAATCACAGTTAAGGGCAGAGAAAGAAACAACAACTCATATATCGTCCCATCAAGGGCAATCAATAATTATCTAAAAATATCATTTTTTTTCCAACGACTCACGGTCATACTAGACGCCAATGTATGGATGCTCGTCACCACAGCCCATACACCGCACTCGATCACATAACACATAACACATAATCCTATTCCCTCAAGCTAGGATAGAACAAACACTTACCTCGAATGTTTATGAACAATCCAATCCGTGGAAATGTCTTTTCTTTCAATTTGGCTCCAATCCAACAGTATCTATACACAATTGATTTAATATCATCAATTCTACTCAACAAACTAATTCTTAATACCAAATAACACTTTTACAACATTCTGCCATGAATAGTAAATTTTAACCCCGGGCCCACATGGTCGGAATTCGGGGTTAGGACCAAAATCCGGTTACCCATCCCCCACGAGTTCACGTATATAATTTGTTTCAAAATCGGACCTCAATTCGAGGTCCAATTCCCCAATTTATGAAAAACCTATTTTCTAACCAAAAACAAGAATTTTACCATGAAAACATTTGATTTCTAATGAAAAACATGTTTAATGATATTAGGAATTGAAAGAATTAAGTAAAAAGTGACTTACAATCGTTTTGGTGAAGAAGAAATCCTTGAAGAGTCGCAATTGGGTGTTTTGGTTTTGTGAAAAATGAAGAAATGACTGAAATTCGTGTTTTTCAGGTCTCTGTGTTCGCATTTGCGAACATGGGTTCGCAATTGCGAACCCCGACCAATTTCTGGAGTTTGAAAAATAAGCTAAGGGTGGAAAGTTCGCATTTGCGAACATTTGTTCGCATTTGCGAACCGGGCTCCTTCGCATTTGCGAAGAAGGCTTCGCATTTGCGAAGCATGGCTAGCAGTGGAGGCATCGCATTTGCGAAGAATGCTTCGCATTTGCGAAGCAAGGCGATTAATGAAGGGCCTCGAAATTGCGAGGTTTTGTTCGCAATTGCGAACCAAGCAGTCCTGGACACCCCTTCGCATTTGCGATCAAGGGTTCGCGTTTGCGAACCCAGCCTTAACGTGTCACCTTCGCATTTGCGAGAAATTCTTCGCAATTGCGAAGCCAACAGCTGGGTGAAAAAAACCAGCAGTTCAAAATTCAGATTTTCATCCAACGGCCTATCAAATCTTTACCGAGCCCCCGGGCTCCAAACCAAACATGTACACAACCTCTAAAACACATTATGGACTTGTTCGTGCGATCATATCGCCAATATCACTTCGTTTCAATCAAATCAAGCCCCAAACTCATGGTTTTCATAGTTTTGATTTTCAAAACTTCTTAACTTGGAACTCAAGGTCCAAAACATCTCAAACGACATCCAAATGTCACCAAACTTTACAGAAATCACATATATAATATTTAAGACTTGTACCGGGCGTCGGAACCAAAATACGAGCCCGATACCAAGGTCTATTAATTTATTTCCTTTAATAATTGCATCAAAAACAATTTCACATAAAAATTCATAACTTGGGCTCTAGGCCTCAGAATTCGACTCCGGACACATGTCCAAGTCCCATATTTTCCTACGGACCTCTCGGGACCATCCAATCTCGGGTCCGGATCCGTTTACCAAAAATGTTGACCGAAGTCAACCATATCAATATTAATATCATTTTTATCCACATTTCTCATAGAATTCATATTTTCTATCACAAAATCTTTCCGGCTACATGCTCGGATCGTGCACGTAAATCGAGGCAACATAGAATGAGGTTTTCAAGGCCTCAGAAGCTCAAATTATTAATAAAATAAGTGATGACCCTTTGGGTCGTCACATCAGTCCTGGCAGTTAAACTTATTCAACGAATGGGAAGAAATAGTTTGTGATGTGTTTTATCATGGTTTGAAAATGAGTACATTCTTGTCGGTATGCGAAGCGTGGAATGTGTAATGAGTTTTTCTTCTATATGGGATCACGAGAATCCTTAACTAGTGGAGTGCGCTGATGTTAAGGCGGAGGAAACGGATATGAATTTCCATGTTGTCTTAGTGTAATATGGTATACACGATGGGTTATGGAAAGTTGATAATGGTATATTCTAGGTTTTGAGATCAGTTCATAATATATGGGAAGTCATTAAAAGCAGCGCGGGCAGCTGCATGTGATTTAAAGAAAATGGTACTTGCTATTCTAGTAATTTGGCGGGGTATATGGTCCAAAAGGACAAGGTAATGTAAACTGATAATATCCAGTGGTATGGTGGTATTCTCTTGTTGGATCGACTATAATAAGTGAGTCGTTGATGGCATAGTGAAATTTCTGAATGGCTTTCGTGGTATGAATGGACGCTTGATGTGCGTTATGTATTTGTATGGTGAAGTACGGAATCAAGCATGGTGATTCATGTGTTATATATGTGTTGGAGACTTGAAGCTCTCGTTAGTCCGCCTATGCAGTGGTTGTATATCATGTGTATCGACACCGTTTGTGATTATTGGAGATCGGAAGTCCTAGAGGCTCTCTCTTAACTTGATAAGACGAATTCAAATTATGATACTTGATTGCTGACTGGTTGTCATGGGTCAGATTGTGTAGACTAATGTGATATGGACTATGTCGGAAAATGGCACAAATTGCGTAGCAGAGAGCATCAGAGTATGCTCCAACAGAGCAGTTGTACCCAGGACCAGCGGACGGCTGGTAGGCATTGCTTTGTCAGTTGGGCCTTCGTGGCGGATATCAGTGCAGAGGTTTCTATCGTTGATTTGGTTCTGGTATTGAGTAACTTTATCGGATGCGTTTCTTGTGGCCGAACTTGAGGCTATATATGTTTACCATAATGAGCAACTTGACTCGACGCGCATTTCTTTGGCGAGGGTTCTATATGGATCGGGTGGCGCGCCGCCACAGGTACTGTTATTTGGATCGGGTGGCACGCCGCCACAGGTATGGTATCTGGATCGGGTGGCACGCCGCCACGGGTATGTCATTGGAGCGGGTTGCACGCCGCAACAGTGTAATGTGAAAATAAAGTTAGTTATATGTTACCTAGTATACAATACCTCCTGGCTTCTGAGGAAGAGTTTGTATTGAGTATCGCTTGGAGAATGGCACATCGGTTGTGTTCTTTCGGGATTTGATAGCATACGTTAATTGTTTCACCGTGGGTGAGGTTGATTGCTTGGGTTCAAACTAAATATGTGCGGGGCTGATCGTTTTGAGCTTGGTAAATTGAGGTGCTTCATGAGTAATAATGTTGGGATAAAATCACGAGTCTTGGCAAGGCCACGTGATGTTATGACCTCTCGAGAAGGATTCAGGTACTCTATTTCTATAATGCGAGACGCGATCTCGGTTCTATGTTATGATGGCACAAAGGAATTGAATTACAGCTCTCTTGTTGAAGACAGTTGTCATGATTTTAGTATGTTCGGATGTCTCTATTGGAGCATGTGTTGTGCTCGTCGTGGCTTAGGCCGGTGTTGAGGTGACATATCACCAGTGCGTGTGTTATAATCGAAATGATCATTTGAGTCATTATGGAGAGCGAGCATGTGTGATCTCAGTTGGTTAGAAAGGTAATATCGAGATTTGGCTCTGAAACCTGTTGTGGTATCTGTTAAAAGGGAAATGGATTCATGAATGGTTGACCTGAGAGATGGGTTCGATATATCGCGTGTTCAGTTGCCGTGGGCAGGATATGAAAGTGTTGGAATCAGACTCTATCTAATGAAAGAGGTTATCAGCTAGTATTTGGTTATTGTGGCCAGTTATTGTGATTAGAGACTATCATCTCGAGTGATTGGGTTGTCGATACATTATATGATCTCACCCGGAGTAGTGAATATGGGTTATTGCAGTGGATTCTAGTGTATCCTGAGTATAGGCATGGGATTTGCATTTGGCATACGATTTCAAAAAGTACAACGTGATTTATGGTTCAGATGGTCTGTGAAATTCGGACTATATGGTGTTTTCGGACTTATGTGAGAATAGGGTGACGTATGATCGCCCGGATATATGCTTGGTAAGGTCATTCGGCTATTGGGTTGCTTCAAGTACAACTCTGAGTCCGCTCGAGGACGAGCGTTTGTTTAAGTTGGGGAGAATGTAACGACCCGGCCCGTCGTTACGGGAATTTACCACCCCGTCATGTTGCAATTACATGTTTTATGCTTTTATATCGGTGTTAGAGCCTATCGGGTGAGTTAGGAGTGAATTGAATTGAAAATGAAGCAAATAGCATGTTTGAAGGAAGTTTGAATATGGAAAGTCAACCTAGAGTTGACTATCGAGTTAGAGTGCTCGGAATCGGATTCGGATGATTCGACTAGTTTCGAGGGATCATTTATGACTTAGGAGAGCAATCGGAATTGAATTTGGAGATCCGGTGTAGAAATAGGCTTGAATTGGCTAAGATGGAATTTTGGCGAAATCCGATTGATAGGTGAGATTTTGATCAGGGAGTCGGAATGGAATTTCGACAGTTGCAATAGCTCCGTTAGGTTATTTTGGATGTGCCTGCAAAATTTCAGGTCATTCGGACGTCGTTTGGTCGGGTTTTTGATGGAATGTGTAATTTGAATGTTTTGAAGAAACTTAGGCTTGAATCCGTGTGTAATTGGTGATTTTGATGTTTAGGATGGTGTTTTTATGATTGAAACGAGTTCGTATCGTGTTTTGGGGTATGTTGGTGGTTTTCGTTGGGGTCCCGGGGGCCTCGGGATGAATTCGGACCATCATCCGGCATTTGGAAGCAAGAAATGGTCTGCTGTAAATTGCAGATCACTGGGCAAAATTTAAGCCTTCGCATTCGCGAGGGCTATGCCGCGTTCGCGTAGGCTGGGGCCAGGTGACTATCGCGTTCGCGAAGGGAGGCAACGCATTCGCGTAAGAAAAAGATGGGAAGCATCGCGTTCGCGATGGTTTGGGACGCGTTCGCGTACTAGGAAAAGGGAAGGCATCGCGGACGCGTGACACCACGTCGCGTTCGCGTGAGAGGCATCGCGCAGGCAGTGAATTAAAAAACAGAACAGAACCAGTCGCGGGTTTCACACCCCAAAACACAAAGTTTAAGTTCTAGAGAGAGAAACTCACGGGAGATTTTTGGGAAATCATCGGGAGTTCATCGGAGGTAAGTTTTGTGGCTTAATTACAATATTTTATCATGAAATCTTTGGTTAATTCTCTGTAAATGGAAGACTAAAGGAGGGTTTGGAAAGGCCAATCGAACTCCGATTTTGGTAAATTTTATATGTATGGACTCGTGGCAATACAAGGGTTCTGGAAATATGAGTTTCGAAATTTTTCGAGATGTGGGCCCGGGGCTCGGGTTTTGCAAATTTCGTGATTTTTGATATTTTTTTGAGTTCTTTCGATTGGGTTATGTTCCATTAGCCTATTTTGATATATTTGTCTGATTTGTGCTAGTTTTGACGTGCGTGGATGCCGGTTCGAGGAGCTAAGGCGTCGCGGACATGAGCTTTCGTCGGTTCGAGGTGGGTAATACTTGTAAATGATGTCCTGAGGGTTAGTAAACCCCGGACTTGCACATCTTAGTGCTGTGTCGAGGTGACTTGCACGCTGGATAACGGGCGTGGGGTAGAGCACCATTGGGGATTGTGACTTGGTCCATCCTGCGTAATAAATAATAACACGTAATTGTTGAAATGAATTGGACTAATTATCATGTGGGCTTCATGCCATTTATTTGAATCCTTCAGGGATTGGTATCACTGTTTTGATAAAACTGTGCATAGAATTGTGTTCTTATTTGTAAAATTGTGATTTTTACTAATAACTCCGTAGTGCACACACTGTACACGATTCTTTTCATGAAAAACACATTTTTTACAACTCATCCAAAAGGAGTTAAATTTATTATTTGGTTTCTAGGTAGTTAGATTGTGGCAGGTGTCGGCAATCAGCAAATATATGTTAGCATTATTTTACTGATTGTGGTCAACCGAAATATGATCAACAGTTGAAAGTAAGAGGCGTGCGGAAAATGTCGTTATTGTAGATTTGTGAAAGATGCTTTCATCATAAAATAAATGTTTATAATCTTAGCCCTCCGATCGTATAATTAAATCATACTTCCTTCCCCGCACCCCGCCCCAAACTCATTTTGTGTTTCGACTTTTTAATGTTAAATTATATTTGTGTCAAGCTGATATGTATATAATAAAAATTGCGTATCTTTTGACAATGTAGCATTCACATGGTAACTTTTTCCGCATATTATACTATTGTGGCTTTTTGAGACTCAATGGTAAAGACAGGAGAGACAATGGGTGGCTCAAGCCAGATATAGAGCGGATCGAAAATATTGCGGCTCGGGAGTGCTTTTGGACAGTCGAGGTAGCTGCCAGGGTTCGCAGGACCTGATTCTCCAGTTTGTCTATATTTTGTTCTGACCATCCCACACTTGTGTACAGTTATATTCGCTATTTACATTTTGTATACTCTGTAGAGGCTCATGACTCTTGACCCTTCGTCTATGGGAGTTGGCACGTGTCGGGACTTGGTTCCCTGTTTTTAATATATCTATCACTGTTATGCTTAAATTGGATACTATTTACATATGACCTCTACTATTTGACCTTTACTATTTGCAAATGGCATTTACTATTCATTTGGCCAGACATAATAATTTACAGAGATAATACACTATTTACTTTATGACTTTTTGCAAAAGTCACTATCTTTATGACTTTATATCTCTTCTTTTGTCTTCTTTTCTTTTGTCTTCTCCTTCTTTTTCTTTATGTCTTTTCTTTCTTTGCCAGTTGACGAACGAATCTCTTATATCTTCATCATAGATTTGTCTTCTTTTCTTCTATTTTTTTACTCGAACTGTACCTCTGGGACTATGTTGTCATCACCGTTACATTTTGAACATATATGATCTGGATATTTGTGTCCTATTAATTTACAAGTATCTTGTTAATAATCCTTGTGAAATAAATCTTTCTTTCAGAGCTCTCGCTGTTGGTTTTTCCTCTAGTTTGAGTAAGGATAAAATCCATTTCTGGACATTTTCCATATCTGTTTGTCTTAATTCTTTCGAATTTGAATAAATCATTAGCTGGTTTCTTGAATAATAACTCCATATGGGGTTACCATTTGGAAAATTGTTTCCTAGCTCTTGTATAATCGTAGATATTCCAATTATCCTTTTATTCGCATAAAAATCGGGTATCTCTTCTTTCCTTCACTGAAAGTGTAGTCATGGTTTTGAGTATCTTTTGTAATGTATCTTCTTCCATAGTTATGTCAGTTTGTGTAGCTTTGTCTTGATGTGTAATCTGCAATGACATTTTTGTTAGTACAGATTACTTCAATTGTAAATGTAAAGTTTAATATATTCAGCAGTAGTCTATGTATTTTGTCACGACCCAAACCCTGGTCGTGATGGCGCCCAACACAATGCTAGGCAAGCCCGACCATAATATCTCTTAACCAGCCATTTATTAATTCCGATTAATCAAGTTAAACTTAAACAACAAGTGTTCATATCAAAATGATAAACATAATAATAGAAACATACAAAATACGATCCCAACCAAATCGTGGTGTCACGAGTCTGAGCCTCTACAAATGAGATCTACTGCACCATCAAGTCTAAGCAGAATGGAGACATCAAAATGATAAAAAAAGAAGAGGTCAGGTACTGCGGAAGTCGGCAGCTACCTCGAGGTCTCCACAGAATGGGGATAATAAAGTAGTTGCGATAGCTCAACTGCCCTCCTGAACCTGTATATCTGCACAAAAAGTGCAGGGGAGTTGGGTGAGTATATTTCAACTCAATGAATAATAATAATAAACAATAACTGAAAATAAGAACTCATGTACTGTCACTAAACAGTTCTAAGGCAAACCCCCACAGATAAGTCATCGCTACTCTGATCTCCAGTCCACATCTTGTAATGACCCGGCCCACCACTGTGCATATATTGTCCGCTTTGGGCCTAGCCCGCACGGGTTTTTTCCTCCCCAGCTGGTCCACTGGGGAAAAGGCCTATGCACATGGTGGTCCAACACCCTTACTTAACTAGCCCAGGACTCCCTCTCAATTCCGATGTGGGACTCCTGTGAGCTACAGCTACAGCTACCCGCTGATACCACTGATACCACTCACCCCACCAACAAGGACACAACGTCCTCGTTGTAAGTACCCACCCATCGTACTCCAGAGAGTCGGCTCTGATACCAATTATAATGACCCGACCCACCACTGTGCATATATTGTCCGCTTTGGGCCTAGCCCGCACGGTTTTGTTCCTCCCCAGCTGGTCCACTGGGGAAAAGGCCTATGCACATGGTTGTCCAACACCCTTACTTAACTAGCCCAGGACTCCCTCTCAATTTCGATGTAGGACTCCTGTGAGCTACAGCTACAGCTAATCGCTGATACCACTGATACCACTCACCCCACCAACAAGGACACAACGTACTCATTGTGAGTATCCACCCATCTGTCACGACCCCAAATCCGGTCGTGATGGCGCCCAGCACACTACTAGGCCAGCCCGGCCAATCAACAGAAACACAGAGCTATTAGCTCACTTAAACCATTTTTGGTTCAAACAAAAATAGAACAACAGTAATGGAATAAACAAGTACAGGGATCACATCCCAAAAACAATAACAACTCCCCAAAGACCAGGGGTCACAAGTCATGAGCCTCTACAGAATATACAAAGTGTAAATAGTAAATATAACTGTGCACAAGTGGGGAATGGTCAGAACAAAATATAGACAAGCTGGAGAATCAGGTCCTGCGAACGCTGGCAGCTACCTCGACTGTCCAAAAGCACTCCCGAGACGCAATAGAATCAGCTCTGCTGTGATGTACCTGGATCTGCACACAAGGTGCGGGGAGTCGGGTGTGAGTACTTCCAACTCAGCGGTAATAAAAGTAAATAATGCTGAAGAAAAGGAAACCAGACAAAGCACTATCTCATGCTACACAATACAGAACTACCTTTTTATTCCTTTCCAGCATATGTGAATAGATTATTAGAAATATCAATTTTTAGCTTCTTTCTTTCATGATAACATACCAATACCTGGAACAATCTCAAGTAGTGCAAGTCCGCACTCAAATCAGCCCCTCGGGCTCAGCACTCCTTAACAATTTTCACCAGGAGATCTGGTCAATAAGGCAAATAATGCATGTGTGCCAGTAATGTATGAGTGCTAAATGTTATGCCACGTAGTACACGTAAACTAATGTATGTATGCCATGCAATGCATATGACCGCTACTGCATCTAGCCCGATCCAATTTGGGTACCCGTGCTCACTGTGGGGGTTCAGACTCCGGAGGGTCTCCTACAGCCCAAGCACAATATTAATATCACACCTGCTGCGGCGCGCAGCCCGATTCGTATACCACTGCGGCGTGCAGTCTGATCCATGCAGGTGTATGCATATGCTCACATAAATTGTCGTGCCTTAACATATGGCCCTCGGCCCCAATCATTCTAACAAATAATCAAGAAAGCCCCTCGGGCAACAATATCATACTAGCTCATAGCTAAAAATGTCATTAAGACCTCGTTCAAGTTTTTCATAACCTTATAAAAATGCTGAATAGCAAAATACCATTTAAAACCTTAAATTTAGATAAAAATATGCACAATGTTATCAAGACAATGATACCAATCCCTGAAGGATTCAAATAATCGGCACGAAGCCCAAGCATGATAATTAGTCCAATTCATTTCAACAATTAGGTGTTATTATTTGTTACGCGGGACGGACCAAGTCACAATCCCCAATGGTGCTCTACCCCACGCCCGTTATCCGGCGTGCAACTCACCTCAACACAACACTAAGATGTGGAAGTCCGGGGTTTACTAACCCTCAGAACATAATTTACAAGTATTACCCACCTCGAACCGGCGAAAACTCATGCCCGTGACGCCTTAGCTCCTCGAACCGGCATCCACGCACGTCAAACTAGCCAAAATCATTACAAATATATCAAAATAGGCTAATGGAACATAACGCAATTGAAAGAACTCGAAAAATATCAAAAATCACGAAATTGGCAAAACCCGAGCCCCGGGCCCACATCTCAAAAAATTTCGAAACTCATATTTCCAGAACCCTCGTCTCGCCACGAGTCCATACATATAAAATTTACCAAAATCGGAGTTCGATTGGCCTTTCAAAACCCAAATTTCCGTTTTCAATTTCTATGCCACAATCCTTCACAATTTCTACCCAAATTCATGAAGATTGATGTTAATTCTACCGTATAATTATGTTTTTGAGTCAAGAATCTTACCTCCGAAGAATACCCGATGAAATCTCAGCAATTCCCGTCACTTTCTCACTCTAGAGCTCAACAATGGGGTTTCTAAGAGTGGAGACCCGTATGTGAAATGTTCTGTAATTAAGGAATCTGCCATGCCTAATTACTATACGCGATCGCAGTCGTTGGCTCGCGATCGCGATGCACAGCTTTTGGGCGGCCAGTCTTTCCTCTACGCGATCGCGTGGACCTGGACGCGATCGCAGTCCTCAACCCAGCGACCCTACGCGATCGCATCATAAAGATCACGATCGCACTGCTTACGAACAAGACCTTACGCGATCGCATCGATAACCTCGCGATCGCGATGAACAAACACTCAACCTTACGCGATCGCATCACTCCTCCTGCGATCGCGAAGAACAATCTCCCAGCCTCACTTCGATACAATACGCGATCACAGACATAACCTCGCGATCGTAGTGCTTCCCAAATTTACCCTACGCGATCGCAGGCTCAACCTCGCGATCGCAAAGCTCAACATCCTCCTCTTACGCGATCACACACATAGCTTCGCGATCACGAAGCACAAAAATTCTCTGCATTTATTGCAGCAGAAACAGCAGTGCCTTTGGCACAAATTGGTCCGTTTGGACCCCCGAATTCATCCCGAGGCTCCCGGGACCCCAACGAAAACCACCAACATACTCCAAAACACGATACGAACTTGTTCCAATCATAAAAACACCATCCTAAACATCAAAATCACCAATTACACACGGATTCAAGCCAAAGTTTTCTTCAAAACTTCCAAAACTAACATTCAATCCAAAACCCGATCAGACGATGTCCGAATGACCTGAAAATTTGCAGACATCCAAAATCACATAACGAAGCTACAGAAATTGTCGGAATTCCATTCTGACCCCCGGATCATAATCTCACCTACCGTCCGGTTTTCACCAAAATTCAACCTTCGCCAATTCAAGCCTAAAACTACACCGGACCTCCAAACACTCTAACTCGATAGTCAACTCTAGGTTGACTTTCCATATTCAAACTTCCTTCAAACATGCTATTTGCTTCATTTTCAATTCAATTCACTCCTAACTCACCCGATAGGTTCTAACACCGATATAGAAGCATAAGATATGTTAATTCAAGGTAACGAGGTGGAGATTCCCGTAACGACGGGCCGGGTCGTTACATTCTCCCCAACTTAAACAAACGCTCGTCCTCGAGCGGACTCAGAGTTGTACTAGAAGTAACCCAATAGCTGAATGACCTTATCAAGCATATTTTCGGGCGATCATACGTCACCCTATCTCACATAAGTCCGAAAACACCATATAGTCAAAATTTCACAGACCATCCGAACCATAAATCACATTGCACTTTCTGAAATCATATGCCAAATGCTAATCCCATGCCTATACTCAGGATACACTCGAATCCACTGCAATAACCCATATTCACTACTCCGAGTGAGATCATATGATGTATCAACAACCCAATCACTCGAGACGATAGCCTCTAATCACAACAACTGGCACTTGTCACAATAACCAAATACTAGCAGAATGTCACAACCCCAAATCCGGTCATGATGCGCCCAACACATTGTTAGGCCAGCCTGACCAATCAATAACGACGACGGAGCTAGGAGCTCGCTTTATCCCATTTAAGCATATCAAAACGTGAAGCAACAGTAATACATATATCGAAAACGGGGAACCAAGTCCCAAAATATACCAACTCCCATAGACCACAGGGTCAAGAGTCATGAGCCTCTAAAAAGAACAAAAGTGTAATAATGGTTTACAAGATACCAAGTGCGGAAAGAAATATCAATACAGAATCAAAAAGACAGTAGGAAGGAATATCGGGTCCTGCGGACTCTGCAGCTACCTCGAATATCCTACGGATGTCGCCTCGAACAGCTACCGGATCACTGCTGAGAGGTACCTAGATCTTAACACATGGTGCAGGGAGTAAAATGAGTACTGCCAGACTCAGTGGTAATAAACAGGGTAAGACAGCGCAGATAAGAAATCCGCAATAAACACTATGTAAAGCTGTAATCAAATACCCTGTCACAGGATCAATATCAACTGTACCTGTACCAACAAGTACCAGCAAAACAGTATAACAGCTATCAGGTGTAGCTAAATGCAATGCAATGCATGATATGACCGCTACGGCGCGTAGCCCGATCCAATTTGGGTACTCGTGCTCACTGTGGGGGTTCAGACTCCGGAGGGGCTCCTACAGCCCAAGCACAATATTACTGCGGTGTGCAGTCTGATCCAACATATATACTGCTATGGCGCGCTGCCCGATCCACTACCAGTCAGCTAATACGCAAATACAGCCTCGCAGGCTCAAAAGTAGTTTTGAAAACTCTTTTATCATTTTTTTTCCAGTTGAAAATAGTAATATCAAGTTCCAGGGGTTGGAAATAGCATGATAACAGAAATAGCTACGGACTGGTAGTAAACTAGCATGTCAATATCACAAGACAATGATAACGATCCTCGCGGGATCCAATAACTGGCTCACGGCCCACAAGTATACTCAACCGCCCAAGAAGGGGGTTCAACGGCTCAAGAGTAGCCAATATCACAATATATAGTATGCAACCATCCGAGAAGGAGGTTCGACGGCTCAAGAATAGCCAATATCGTAACATAGTGCCAACAGGTTGGACTAAGCCATAGTCCCCAATAACAATCGATCCCGTACTCACATGAGAGTACGTGTCTCTCCGCTATACAGCGGCACAAAGTGGTATACCGGGGTTTCGAACCCGCTGGTCATCACCCACATCTATTACTCACCTAAATACAGCGCGACGACTACTCTACAATGCCATTGCCACGAGAATCAAGCTCCGCACGCGTAGATTCTGATCAAATATAGTAAATACACATCAAATTAGACCAATGGAACGATACCCAGTTAGAACAACTCAATTTACACCGAAATTCACAAAGTTGCCAAAACCTGACTTTCGGTACGCTTCTCGAAAAATTACAAGTCACATATTCGGAATCCTCATCTCAATACGAGTCTAGGCATATAGAATTTACCAAAATCGGACTCCATTTGCCCACTCAAATCAGTGTTTTTCTTCAATTTTAGGCTTAGGGCTCAAACCCACCTTTAATCTTCCATTTACAGAGAATTAGCCAACGATTTCATGTTAAAAAGATGTAATTAAGCCACAAAACTTACCTCCGACGATTCCCCGTCAAAATCCCTTCAATTCCCGTCCAAAAGCGCTCAAGAATGGCCAAATATGGTGGAAAAATGGGTTGTTTTCGCGACTGAAATGTTTTTAACACTCTGTCCGGTACTGTAGCTAACACTATGCGATCGCATCAGAGCATTGCGATCGCATAGAACAAACTCTCCGGGCACTGTAGCTTAGCCTATGCGATTGCATAGAACAAAATCCTAGGTACTGTAGCTAACACTATGCGATCGCATCAGAGCATTGCGATCGCATAGAACAAAATTTCTCTGCAATTTTTCTGCTGCATTTTTCAATTCAAAAATTCCCGTTAGCCATCCGAAATCACCCCGAGGCCCACGGGACCTCAATCAAAGCCACCAATATATCACATTACCTCATTCAAACTTGCTCATAACATAAAAACACCATCCTAAACATCAAAATCACCAATTACACACGGATTCAAGCCTAAGTCTTTTCAAAACTTCACACACTAACATTCGATCAAAAACCCGAACAAACGAAGTCCTAATGACCTGAAAATTTGCGAACACATCCAAATTCACATAACGAAGCTACAGGAACTGTCGGAATTCCATTCCGACCCCCGAATCAAAATCTCACCTACCGTTCAGATTTCGCCAAAATTCAACCTTAGCCAATTCAAGCCTATTTCTATACCGGTCCTCCAAATTCAATTCCGATCGCTCCCCTAACTCAGAAATCACCTTTCGAAACTACCCGAATCATCAGAATCCGATTCTAAGCCCCCTAACTAAATAGTCAACTTCAGGTTGACTTTCCAAATTAAGTTTCCCTCAAAAAGGCTATATGCCTCATTTTCAATCCAATTCACTCCCAACTCACCTGATAGGCTCTAACACTGATATAAAAGCATAAAACATGTAATTACAACATAACGAGGTGGTAATTCCCGTGACGACGGGCCGGGTCATCACATTCTCCCCAACTTAAACAAACGCTCATCCTCGAGCGGACCCAGAGTTGTACTAGAAGCAACCCAATAGCTGAATGACCTTACCAAGCATATATTCGGGCGATCACACGTCACCCTATCTCTCATAAGTCCGAGAACACCATATAGCTGAAATCTCACAGACCACCTGAACCATAAACCACGTTGCTAATCATATGCCTATACTCAGAGTACACACGATCCATCTGTAATAGCCATACTCGTCACTCCGGGTGAGATCACATGATGTATCAAACAACCCAATCACTCGAGACGATAGTCTCTAGCCACAAAAACTTGCCACAATAACCACACACTAGCAGTAAGAACCTTTCTCATTAGATAGAGTCTTATTCCAACACCTTGATATCCTGCCAACGGCAACTGCAGACGCGATATATCGAACCCATCTCTCAGGTCAACCATTCATGAATTCTCTCAGGTCAACTATTCATGAATCCATTTCCCTTTTAATTGATACTACAATAGATTTCGGAGCCGAACCTCGATATTACCTTTCTAACCAGCTGAAATCACATATACTCACACTCATTATTGGCTCCAACGATCATTTCGATTATAACACACCGCACTGGTGATATGACACCTCAACACCGACCTAAGCCACGACGAGCACAACATAGGCTCCAATAGAAACGTCTGCACAGACTCGAACCATGACAGCTCAAATCATGAAAACTGTCTCCAGCAAATAGAGCTGCACCATCATAACATAGAACTGAGATCGCGTCTCGCATTATAGAAATAGAGTACCTGAATCCTCTTCGAGAGGTCATAACATCACGTGGCCTTGCCACGATTCGTGATTCTATCCAAACACTATTACTCATGAAGCACCTCAAGTTACCAAGCTCAAAACGGTCAGCCACGCACAGATCTAGGTCTGAACACAAGCAATTAACCTCACCCACGGTGAAACAATTAATGTATGCTATCAAATCCTGAAAGGACACAACCGTTGTGCCATTCGCCGAGCGTTACTCAATACAGACTTTTCCTCAGAAGCCAGGAAGTATTGTATACCAGGTAACATATAACTAACTCTATTTTCACATTACACTGTTGCGGCGTGCAACCCGCTCCAATGACATACCCGTGGCAGCGTGCCACCCGATCCAGATACCATACCCGTGGCGGCGTGCCACCCGATCCAAATAACCATACCTGTGGCGGCATGCCACCCGATCCATATAAAACCCTCGCAAAAGAAATGCACATTGAGTCGAATTGCTTATTACAGTAAACATATATAGCCTCAAGCTCGGACACAAGAAACGCGTCAGGCAAAGTTCCCCAATGTCGGAACTGAATCTATGGTAGAAACCTCTGCACTAATATCCGCCACGAAGGCCCAACTGACAAAGCAATACCTACCAGCCGTCTGCTGGTCCTGGGGTACAACTACGTTGTTGGAGCATACTCTGATGCACTCTGTTACACAATCTGCGCCATACCATCATAGTCCATATCACATTAGTCTAGACAACCTAACCCAATGATGACCGGTCAGCAATCAAGTATCATAATTCGAATTCGTCATACCAAGTTGAGAGAGAGCCATTAGGGCTTCCAATTTCCAATAATCACCAAACGGCGCTGATACACACGATATACAACCACTACATAGGCGGACTAACGAGAACTTCAAGTCTCCAACACATATATAACACATGAATCATTATGCCTGATTCTATACTCTACCATACGAATACATAACGTACATCACGCATCCATGCATACCACGAAAGCCATTCAGAAATTCACTATGCCATCATTGACTCAATCATTACAGTCGATCTAACAAGAGAATACCACCATACCACTAGATATTATCAGTTTACATTACCTTGTCCTTTTTGACCATATACCCAGCCAAATCACTAGAATAGCAGTACCATTTTTCTTAATCACCAGAAAGATTGATTCTTAAATCACATGCAGCTGCCCGCGTTGATCAATAAAGTTTTTTTCTTTTTTTTTGACTTCCCATATATTATGAGGTGATCTCAAAACCTTGAATATGTCATTATCAACTTTCCATAACACATCGCATATACCATACCACACTAAGATAACATGGAAATTCTTATCCCTTTCCTACGCCGCAAACATCGACACACTCAACTAGTCAAGGACTTTCATGATCCCATATAGAGAAAACTCATTACACCTTCCAAGCTTTGCATACCAACAGGAAATACACTCATTTTCAAACTACGGTAAAGCACTTCACCAACTCTTTCTCCCAATGACATTGCATAAATTAAACTGCCAGGACTGAGTCCTTATTCCCATATCGAGTTACATAATTGCCAGCACTCAAAAGCTTTATTGCACAATATCTGCGAGACTCATTACTCCAAACATATACCAGGAATTAATCGTATTCTTTCTCATACCGTTTCGGTTTTTTAATAAGTTGATCCATTTACAAAGTTTCCTTTGTGATTCATCCTTAATTTAATAGTAGCCATTACTGTAGCACCATAATACATCAACTCATGTTACCACACAAGACTCATATGTAAGGCCACACGGTCTAAGACACAAATACCACTTAATACTCTCTCAATGTTTCCCAGAAATACCACATTCTACAATACATTATTTTGGAGAACTTCCTGCGATTTGAATTCGTTATCATTACCTTCCCATACGGTTACATAGAATCCCATCATTCACATAATATAATACAAGTCTTGATCTCTTCTAACGAAACCAACGTCTTTAGCCATATGCACAATCTTAAGACACTTGACTGTTACAAGTAAAATCTTGAACACCGAAAAAAACAATTCTCGGGCGTTATTCACCCTCATTCAGCTGTAATTCACCTGTCTTATTGAACAGAACCGCTCGTGCCTTGTTAGAACTGTGACACCGCAGAACATGATTACATACAGATACAATTAGCTATCTTCCTTTTTCTATACACCGAACATTCTTTACCAACATAAGTTCACAACATCCTAGTATTTCTTCATATCTACGAAGCACCATAACTTTTATCAAAATTTCCCAACATACCTAGAGACAGAGCCAACACAGCACACGACAGTGCAATCAGTTAATCGATAACAACCTCCCCAACTTAGCTCAGAGTCATACATCAAAGCACTTTTAGCCACTCATAGACTTCTTACTCAAATAATGCAACAAAGTTCTAGTTAGATTAAACTCAAGTCATTTACAAGCTTCGGCGGAGGTTCGAATCATCAAAAATATTAATTCTTTTGCAATTCTTGCATTCATTCACACACAACATTTACGCCCACTCTTTAGGTGACAAAAATCTTTTCTAAGTCCCAAATTTTCCAAAAATGTCGGCAGAGTTTCCTTTGTAAATTGGCCTATCCACCTGCCAGAGAATCACCAAAACCATCCTAGCAATACATTCACAACTCGACAAGACATCATAATGCATATCGACAACATTAGTCTCAATAATACACAAATCATATTATCATAATTGGTACATGAACATGCGTTGTACCTGCTCGAATCATAACACATATCAACTACCTTTCAATTACACATGAGAATCAACCCACCTACCTCGCCTCAATTTAGCATTTCAGCACAATACCTTCCACCAGGATACACATAGCATAATCACTTTAGTCTTCCTGAGTTTGAACTCGTTCCACTACACATAAGGTACTTTACCTTCCAATTAAGAGATATGGTAAATATTCACCACGCCCATAGCTCGGGGCTACACAACAGTTTAGATAAGAGTCGGACAATTAACAGCTCATCCATTAGTAAGCCTCCCTAATACTCTACAGATCGTCACAAGGCCCCAAACATGGCTACTAGCCCAAATACATAGATATAAGCCAGTCTCGGTCATTATACACAGTAATCTATCAATCGGGAAGGATAAAGTCCATATCCCCAGTCACAATACCACCACACACAAAATCAGCACCTCGATGCTCAAGTCATAAACAAGGTCCAGCCTCAAGTCATCCTGACTGGCCCAACATGAACTCACAGATATTATATCTCGCCCCTCGTTCGGGGGAAATCACAAGCCATAAGGCAATTACATTACTGAGCGCTCGATGTGTACACAGACGTGTGGAAGGAATTTCAAAAATTATATCTCAAGCTGAATCAAGTGCACACGATAAGAATTCCAAGAAATGTGAAGTGTTTCCTAAAGGTTCGCAGCCTCCCGAGGATAAGCACAAGCGTCCCCGTACCGATCCACAAGACTCTACTAACCGGATCAAGACTCATGAGGCCTAGTAAACCTAGGCTCTGATACCAACTTGTCATGACCCCAGATCCGGTCATGATGGCACCCAACACATTGTTAGGCCATCCTGACCAATCAATAACGACGACGGAGCTAGGAGCTCGCTTTATCCCATTTAAGCATATCAAAACGTGAAGCAACAGTAATACATATATCGAAAACGGGGAACCAAGTCCCAAAATATACCAACTCCCATAGACCACAGGGTCAAGAGTCATGAGCCTCTAAAAAGAACATAAGTTTAATAATGGTTTACAAGATACCAAGTGCGGAAAGAAATATCAATACAGAATCAAAAGACAGTAGGAAGGAATATCGAGTCCTGCGGACTTTGCAGCTACCTCGAATATCCTACAGATGTCACCTCGAACAGCTACCGGATCACTGCTGAGAGGTACCTGGATCTGCACACAAGGTGCAAGGAGTAAAATGAGTACTGCCAGACTTAGTGGTAATAAACAGGGGTAAGACAACGCAGATAAGAAATCCGCAATAAACACTATGTAAAGCTGTAATCAAATACCCTGTCACAGGATCAATATCAACTGTACCTGTACCAACAAGTTCCAGCAAAACAGTATAACAGCTATCAGGTGTAGCTAAATGTAATGCAATGCATGATATGACCGCTACGGCGCGTAGCCCGATCCAATTTGGGTACCCGTGCTCACTGTGGGGGTTCAGACTCCGAAGGGTCTCCAACAGCCCAAGCACAATATTACTGCGGCGTGCAGTCCGATCCAACATATATACCGCTGCGGCGCGTAGCCCGATCCACTACCAGTCAGCTAATATGCAAATACAGCCTCGCATGCTCAAAAGTAGTTTTGAAAACTCTTTTATCATTTTTTTTCAGTTGAAAACGGTAATATCAAGTTCCAGAGGTTGAAAATAGCATGATAACAGAAATAGCTACGGACTGGTAGTAAACTAGCATGTCAATATCATAAGACAATGATAACGATCCTCGCGGGATCTAATAACTGGCTCACAGCCCACAAGTATACTCAACCGCCCAAGAAGGGGGTTCAACGGCTCAAGATTAGCCAATATCACAATATATGGTATGCAACCATCAGAGAAGGAGGTTCGACGGCTCAAGAATAGCCAATATCATAAAACAGTGCCAACAGGTCGGACTAAGCCATGGTCCCCAATCACAATCGATCCCGCACTCACATGAGAGTACGTGTCTCGCCGCTATACAGCATCACAAAGTGGTATACCGGGGTTTCGAACCCGCAGGTCATCACCCACATCTATTACTCATCTCAATAAAGCGCGACGACTACTCCACAATGCCATTGACACAAGAATCAAGCTCTGCACGCGTAGAATCTGATCAAATATAGTAAATACACATCAAATTAGACCAATGGAACGATACCCAGTCAAAACAACTTAATTTACACCGAAATTCACAAAGTTGCCAAAACCCGACTCTCGGTACGCTTCTCGAAAAATTACTAAAGTCACATATTCGGAATCCTCATCTCAATACGAGTCTAGGCATATAAGATTTACCAAAATCGGACTCCATTTGCCCACTCAAATCAGTGTTTTTCTTCAATTTTAGGCTTAGGGCTCAAACCCACCTTTAATCTTCCATTTACAGAGAATTAGCCAAGGATTTCATGTTAATAAGATGTAATTAAGCCACAAAACTTACCTCCGATGATTCCCCGTCGAAATCCCTTCAATTCCCATCCAAAAGCTCTCAAGAATGGCCAAATATGGTGGAAAAATGGGTTGTTTTCGCGACTGAAATGTTTTTAACACTCTGTCCGGTATTGTAGCTAACACTATGCGATCGCATCAGAGCATTGCGATCGCATAGAAAAAACTCTCCGGGCACTGTAGCTTAGCCTATGCGATTGCATACAACGAAATCCTTGGTATTGTAGCTAACACTATGCGATCGCATCAGAGCATTGCGATCGCATAGAACAAAATTTCTCTGCAATTTTTCTGCTGCATTTTTCAACTCAAAAATTCCCATTAGCCATCCGAAATCACCCTAAGGCTCCCGGGACCTCAATCAAAGCCACCAATATATCACATTACCTCATTCAAACTTGATCATAACATAAAAACACCATCCTAAACATCAAAATCACCAATTACACACGGATTCAAGCCTAAGTTTCTTCAAAACTTCCGAAACTAACATTCGATCAAAAACCCGACCAAACGACGTCCGAATGACCTAAAAATTTGCGGACACATCCAAAATCACATAAAGAAGCTACATGAATTGTCGGAATTCCATTCCGACCCCCGGATCAAAATCTCACATACCGTTCGGATTTCGCCAAAATTCAACCTTAGCCAATTCAAGCCTATTTCTACACCGGACCTCCAAATTCAATTCAGATCGCTCCCCTAACTCACAAATCACCTCCCGGAACTACCCGAATATGAGAATCCGATTTCGAGCCCTCTAACTAAATAGTCAACTCCAAATTGACTTTCCATATTCAAGTTTCCCTCAAAAAGGCTATATGCCTCATTTTCAATCCAATTCACTCCTAACTCACCCGATAGGCTCTAACACTTATATAAAAGCATAAAACATGTAATTACAACATAACGGGGTGGTAATTCCCGTGACGACGGGCCGGGTCGTCACACAGAAAGAACCTTTCCCATTAGCTAAACTTTTAGTCAAATACCTTCATATACTGCCCACGGCAACCGAACACGCGATATATCGAACCCATTTCTCAGGTCAACCATTCATGAATCCATTTCACTTTTAACTGATACCACAACAGATTTCGGACCCAAATCTCGATATTACCTTTCTAACAAGCTGAGATCAAATATACTCACACTCGTTGTTGGCTTCAACGATCATTTCCATTATAACACACCGCACTGGTGACATGACATCTCAAACACCGGCCTAAGCCACGACGAGCACAACATAGGTTCCAATAGAAACGTCCGCACACACTCGAATCATGACAGCTCAAATCATGACAGCTGTCTCCAGCAAATAGAGCTGCAAATCAATTACTCTGTGCCATCATAATATAGAACTGAGATCGCGTCTCGCATTATAGAAATAGAGTACCCGAATCCTCCTCGAGAGGTCATAACATCACGTGGCCTTGCCACGATTCGTGATTCTATCCCAACATTATTACTCATGAAGCACCTCAAGCCACTAAGATCAAAACGGTTAGCCACGCACAGATCTAAGTCTTGAACTCAAGAAATCAATCACACCTACGTGATACAAGTGATACGCTATCAAATCCTGGAAGGACACAACTGATGTGCCATTCGCCAAGCGATACTCAAAACGGACTTTTCCTCAGAAGCGAGGTAGTATTGTATACCAGGTAGCATATAACTAACTATATTTTCACAATATTCTGTTGCGGCATACAACCCATTCCAATGACATACCCGTGGCGGCGTGCCACCCGATCCAGATACCATACCTGTGGCGGTGTGCCACCCGATCCAGATACTATACCTGTGGCGGCGTGCCACCCGATCCACGCATAATCTAGCAAAAGGGAATGCACATCAAGTAAAGTTGCTCATTGCATCAAATATATATATATATATATATTAATTCAACAATAAAGTGTGATTATTTAGGGCATAATTATAGTCAAATTCACCTATTATCAATACCGAAACTGAATCAATGGTAGATACCTCTGCACTGACATCCGCCATGAAGGCCCAACCGACAAAGCAATACCTACCAGCCGTCTGCTGGTCCTGGGGTACAACTACCCTGCTGGAACATAATCTGATGCACTATGCCATGCAGTAGTGACATTTCTCTGATATAGTCCATATCACATTAGCCTAGCCAACCTGGCTTATGACAACCAGTCTACAATTATATACCATTATTCAAATTTATCGTATCAAGTAACAAGAGAGCCATTAGGGCTTCCAATTTCCAATAACCGCTAAACGGTGTCGATACACACAACATACCACCACTACGTAGGCGGTTTAAGAGAACTTCCAGTCTCCAACACATATATAACACATGAATCACTATACCCGGTTCCACACTCCACCATACGAATACATAACGCACATCAAGTGCCCATTCGTTCCACGAAAACCATTAAAGAATTTCACTATGCCATCAACGACTCAATCATTACAGTCGATCCAACAAGAGAATACCACCATACCTTTAGATATTATCAGTTTACATTACCTTGTCCTTTTTGGACCATATGCCCTGCCAAATTACTAGAATAGCAGTACCATTTTCTTAAATCATCAGAAAGATCGATTTTTAAATCACCTGCAGCTGTCCGCGCTGCTCAATAATTTTATTGACTTCCCATATATTATGAACTGATCTCAAAACCTTGAATATGCCATTATCAACTTTCCATAACACATCGTGTATACCATATCACACTAAGACAACATGGAAATTCATATCTCTTTCCTCCGCCTCAAACATCGGCGCACTCAACTAGTCAAAGACTTTCATGATATAGAGAAAACTCATTACCCATTCCAAGCCTTGCATATCAACAGGAAATATACTCATTTTCAAACCATGATAAAACACATCACAAACTCTTTCTTCCCATTCGTTGCATAAGTTTAACTGCCAGGACTGAGTCCTTATACCCATATCAAGTTACACAACTGCCAACACTCAAGAGCTTTGCTGCAAAATATCTGCAAGACTCATTACTTCAACCACATACCAGGAATTAATCGTATTCCTTTTCATACCATTCTGGTTTATTAACAAGTTGTTCCATTTACCCAGTTTCCTTTCTGATTCATCTTTAATTTCATATCAGTCTTTACTGTAGTACGACAATGCCTCAACCCTTTTTACCACACAAGACTCGTACACAAGACCACACGGTCTAAGACCCATAGGCCACTGAATACTCTCTCAGTGTTCCCAGAAGTGCCACATTCTACCACACTTTATTTTGATGAAGTTCCCGCGATTTTTAAATTTGTTATCATTACTTCCCAATACAGATACCTAGAATCCCATCATTCACATGATATAACACAAGCCTTGATCTTTTCTAACGGAACCGCCATTTTTAGCCACATACACAATTCTTAAGGCACCTGACTGTTACAAGCAAAATCTTGAACACTGCAAACCATTTTTGGACGTCATTCACCCTTATTCAGTTATAATCCAACTGTCTTATTGAACAGAACCACTCGTGCCTTGTTAGAATTCTGACATCACAGGACATGATTACTTACAGGTACAATTCGCTATCTTTCTTTTCTATACGGTGAACATTCTTTACCAACAGAAGTTCAAAACACCCTAGTATTTCCTCAAATCTACGAAGCACCATAACCTTTACCAGAATTTCCCAACATACTTGGAGACAGAATCAACATAGCACACAATAGTGCAATCAGTTAATCAATAGCAACCTCCCCAACTTAGCTCGAAGCCATTCATCAAAGTACTTTTAACCACTCATATCATTATTACTCAAGTGATGCCGAAATGTTACAATGAGATTAAACTCAAGTCATTTACAAGCCTTGACAGAGACTCGAATCATCAGAGACCTTAACCCCTTCTGCAATTCTTGCATTTATACACACACCACCAATAAGCCCACTCTCTTTAGGTGACAGAAATCTTTCTAAGTCCCAAATTTTCATAAACTTTCGGCAGAGTTTCCTTTGTAATTTGGCCTATCCACCTGCCAGAGAATCACCAAACCATTCTAACAATACATCCATAACTCAACAAGACAACGCAATGTATATCAACAACATTAATCTCAACACTATACAAGTTATATTATCAAAATTGATACATGGACATGCGTTGCACCTGCTCGAATCATAACATATGTCAAATTGCAATATCTTGAAAGGCAAAGAAAAACATACATTCCGCCGCAATACTCATAGCACAACCAATTCAATTTTTCTTGAGTCTGAACTCATACTACCACACATAGTGCACTTTACATTTCCGCTAAGAGGCAATGAACATATTTCTCATGCCCATAAATAGGGCTACATATCAAATCACAAAAAGAACTGAATACCTTACAGCTCTCCCATTATCAAACTGTCATTTGCACAATAAAGATCAATACCGATCGTATGAACTTCATAATACCGTCTCGCAAAATTAGTACCTTGGTGCTCAAGCCATAGACAAAGATCTGGCCTCAAGTCCTCCCGACTGGCCCAACATGAATTCACAGAGATTATATCTCGCCCCTCGACCAGGGAATCACAAGCCATCAAGGCAATTATATTACTGAGCGTTCGAGTGCGCGTACAGGCGTACTGAAGAAATTTCCAAGAATTTTATCTCAAGCTGAATCAAGTACGCACAATAAGAATTCCAAGAAATGTGAAGTGTTTCCTAAAGGTTCCCAGCCTCCCGAGGATAAGTACAGGTGTCCCCGTACCGATCCACAAGACTCTACTAATCGGCTCAAGATTCATGAGGCCTAGTAAACCTAGGCTCTGATACCAACTTGTCAAGAACCCAAATCCGGTCGTGATGGCGCCTAGCACACTGCTAGGCCAGCCCGACCAATCAACAAAAACACAGAGCTATTAGCTCACTTAAACCATTTTTGGTTCAAACAAAAATAGAACAACAGTAATGGAATAACCAAGTACAGGGATCACATCCCAAAAACAATAACAACTCCCCAAGGACCAGGGGTCACGAGTCATGAGCCTCTACAGAATATACACAGTGTAAATAGTGAATATAACTGTGCACAAGTGGGGAATGGTCAGAACAAAATATAGACAAGCTGGAGAATCAGGTCCTGCGAACGCTGGCAGCTACCTCGACTGTCCAAAAGCACTCCCGACATGCAATAGAATCAGCTCTGCTGTGATGTACCTGGATCTGCACACAAGGTGCATGGAGTCCGGTGTGAGTACTTCCAACTCAGCAGTAATAAAATTAAATAATGCTGAAGGGAAGAAAACAAAGCAAGGCACTATCTCATGCTACACGATACAGAACTACCTTTTTATTCCTTTCCAGCATATGTGAATAGATTATTAGAAATCTCAATTTTTAGCTTCTTTCTTTCATAATAACATACCAATACCTGGAACAATCTCAAGCAGTGCAAGTCCGCACTCAAATCAGCCCCTCGGGCTCAGCACTCCTTAACAATTTCCACCAGGAGATCTGGTCAATAAGGCAACTAATGCATGTGTGCCAGTAATATATAAGTGCTAAATGTTATGCCACGTAGTACACGTAAACCAATGTATGTATGCCATGCAATGCATATGACCTCTACGGCGTGTAGCCCGATCCAATTTGGGTACCCGTGCTCACTGTGGGGGTTTAAACTCCAGAGGGGCTCCTACAGCCCAAACACAATATTAATATCACACCCGCTGTGATATTAAGCCCGATCCGTATACCACTGTGGCGTGCAGTCCGATCCATACATGTGTATGCATATGCTCACATAAATTGTCATGCCCTAACATATGGCCCTCGGCCCCAATCAGTCTAACAAATAATCAAGAAAGCCCCCCGGGCAACAATATCATACTAGCTCATAGCTAAAAATGTCATTAAGACCTTGTTCAAGTTTTTCATAACCTTATAAAAATGCTGAATAGCAAAATACCATTTAAAACCTTAAATTTAGATAAAAATATGCACAGTGTTATCAAGACAATGATACAAATCCTTGAAGGATTCAAATAATCGGCACGAAGCCCAAGCATGATAATTAGTCCAATTCATTTCAACAATTAAGTGTTATTATTTATTACGCGGGACGGACCAAGTCACAATCCCCAATAGTGCTCTACCCCATGCCCGTTATCCGGCGTGCAAGTCACCTCAACACAACACTAAGATGTGCAAGTCCGGGGTTTACTAACCCTCAGGATATCATTTACAAGTATTACCCACCTCGAACCGGCGAAAACTCATGCCCGCGACACCTTAGCTCCTCGAACCGGCATCCACGCACGTCAAAACTAGCCAAAATCAGTGCAAATATATCAAAATAGGCTAATGGAACATAACCCAATCGAAAGAACTCGAAAAATATCAAAAATCACGAAATTAGCAAAACCCGAGCCCCGGGCCCACATCTCGAAAAATTTCGAAACTCATATTTCCAGAACCCTCGTCTCGCCACGAGTCCATACATATAAAATTCACCAAAATTGGAGTTCGATTGGCCTTTCAAAACCCAAATTTTCGTTTTCAATTTCTATGCCACAATCCTTCACAATTTCTACCCAAATTCATGAAGATTGATGTTAATTCTACCATATAATTATGTTTTTGAGTCAAGAATCTTACCTCCGATGAATACCCGATGAAATCTCAGCAATTCCCGTCACTTTCTCACTCTAGAGCACAACAGTGGGGTTTCTAAGAGTGGAGACCCGTATGTGAAATGTTCTGTAATTAAGGAATCTGCCAGGCCTAATTACTCTACGCGATCGCAGCCGTTGGCTCGCGATCGCGATGCACAGCTTTTGGGCGGCCAGTCTTTCCTCTACGCGATCGCGTGGACCTGGACGCGATCGCAATCCTCAACCCAGCGACCCTACTCGATCCTATCATAAAGATCGCGATCGCACTGGTTACGAACAAGACCTTACGGGATCGCATCGATATCCTCGCGATCGCGATGAACAAACACTCAACCTCACGCGATCGCATCACTCCTCCTGCGATCGCGAAGAACAATCTCCCAACCTCACTTCGATACACTACGCGATCGCAGACATAACCTCGCGATCGCAGCACTTCCCAACTTTACCCTACGCGATCGTAGGCTCAACCTCGCGATCGCAGAGCTCAACATCCTCCTCTTACGCGATCGCACACATAGCTTCGCGATCGCGAAGCACAAAAATTCTCTGCATTTATTGCAGCAGAAACAGCAGTGCCTTTGGCACAAATTGGTCCGTTTGGACACCCGAATTCATCCCGAGGCTCCCGGGACCCCAACGAAAACCACCAACATACTCCAAAACACGATACGAACTTGTTCCAATCATAAAAACACCATCCTAAACATCAAAGTCACCAATTACACACGGATTCAATTCGAAAACTAACATTCAATCCAAAACCCGATCAAACGATGTCCAAATGACCTGAAAATTTGCAGACATCCAAAATCACATAACGAAGCTACAGAAATTGTCGGAATTCCATTCCGACGCCCGGATCAAAATCTCACCTACCGTCCGGTTTTTGCCAAAATTCAACCTTCGCCAATTCAAACCTAAAACTACACCGGACCTCCAAATTCAATTCTGATTGTTCTTCTAAGTCATAAATGATCCCCCGAAACTAGTCGAATCATCAGAATCGGATTTCGAGCATTCTAACTCGATAGTCAACTCTAGGTTGACTTTCCATATTCAAACTTCCTTCAAACATGTTATTTGCTTCATTTTCAATTTAATTCACTCCTAACTCACCCGATAGGTTCTAACATTGATATAAAAGCATAAGATATGTAAATTCAAGGTAACGGGGTGGAAACTTCCATAACGACGGGCCAAGTCGTTACACCATCGTACTTTAGAGAGTCGGCTCTGATACCAATTGTAATGACCCGGCCCACCACTGTGCATATATTGTCCGCTTTGGGCCTAGCCCGCACGGTTTTGTTCCTCCCCAGCTGGTCCACTAGGGAATAGGCCTATGCACATGGTGGTCCAACACCCTTACTTAACTAGCCCAGGACTCCCTCTCAATTCCGATGTGGGACTCCTGTGAGCTACAGCTACATCTACCCGCTGATACCACTGATACCACTATTGGTGGGGTTATTGGTATCAGTGGTATCAGTGGGTAGCTGTAGCTATAGCTCACAGGAGTCCCACATCGGAATTGAGAGAGTCTTGGGCTAGTTAAGTAAGGGTGTTGGACCACCATGTGCATAGGCCTTTTCCCCAGTGGACCAGCTGGGGAGGAACAAAACCGTGCGGGCTAGGCCCAAAGCGGACAATATATGCACAGTGGTGGGTCGGGTCATTACAATTGGTATCAGAGCCGACTCTCTGGAGTACGATGTGTGGGTACTCACAATGAGGACGTTGTGTCCTTGTTGGTGGGGTGAGTGGTACCAGTGGTATCAGCGGGTAGCTGTAGCTGTAGCTCACAGGAGTCCCACATCGGAATTGAAATGGAGTCCTGGGCTAGTTAAGTAAGGGTGTTGGACCACCATGTGCATAGGCCTTTTCCCCAGTGGACCAGCTGAGGAGGAACAAAACCGTGCGGGCTAGGCCCAAAGCGGACAATATATGCACAGTGGTGTGCCGGGTCATTACACATCTATCTCAACAAGGTCCCACACTGACCAAATCCTCACTCGTACCGCTACGGAGAACAGACATCTCAATGTATGTAAATATATACATATGTCTATAATGTATAAGTAATTACGAATGTATATGGATATGAATAAGTATAATGTTGCGGCGTGCAGCCCGCTCCAATACGTATACCGCTGCGGCGCGCAGCCCGCTCCATTTAACGTCGACGGTGCTCACTAGGGTTGTATACAGACTTCGGAGGGGCTCCCTAGGCCCAAGCGCTATGATACTGCGGCGTGCAGCACGATCCACACAAATATTACACATATATAATTATACTGCTGCGGCGTGCAGCCCGATCCCATAATATACCAATGCTCACTGGGAATGTGTGCAGACTCAAACTCTGAAGGGGCTCCTACATCCCAAGCACAATAGTACTGCGGTGTGCAGTCCGTCCCACTTGTATATTACTGCGGCGTGCAGTCTGATCCATATATATATCACTGCGGCATGCAGTCCGATCCAACATAGGTATATATATAATACCTCATAGTGGATCCTCGACCCTATCCCAGTCAGTATATACATGTCCTCTCAGGCCAAATATAATATCTCACAGTGGATCATCGACCCTATCTCAGTCAATATAGACTTGGCCTCTCAGGCCCAATATAATATCTCATAGTAGTTCCTCGACCCTATCTCAGTCAATATAGACTTGGCCTCTCAGGCCCAATATAATATCTCATAGTGTGTCCTCGACCCTGTCTCAATAAGTATAGACTTGGCCTCGCAGGCCCACTCAGCTAGAACAGGGAATTCCACCCTAGATAGTCTCTCTCAAGGTACACATCTAGTACGGCCCATGATATGCTATACAGCTATAACTACGGCTGAGTGTATGTATCCAGCATGATATACTACGGCTGGGTGTATGTATCCAGCATGATATACTACGGCTGGGTGTATGTATCCAGCATGATATACTACGGCTTGGTGTATGTATCCAGCATGATATTCTACGGCTGGGTGTATGTATTCAGCATGATATTCTACGGCTGGGTGTATGCATCCAGCATGATATACTATGGCTGGGTGTATGTATCCAGCATGATATTCTACGGCTGGGTGTATGTATCCAGCATGATATAAGGGTCGCTTAGCTCTATTGGCTACCCTAATACTTTACAGGTTGGCAAAAGGCCCCAAACATGGCTAGTAGCCCAATTACATAATTATACTCTCATTCACAGTCATAATACATAATACGCTATCAGTCGGGAACGACCAAGTCCAATCCCCCAATCACAATGTCACCATGCCCGTCACATGACGTGTGTCTCCTCTCAACATAGTACTGTAAAGTGCAAGTACGGGGTTTCAAACGCTCAGTACATTATTTACTACCACCACTCACCTCGAACCGGTAGAAGCCTTAGCCCACCTTGCGCTTGCTCGCAAATCAATCTCCTCGGATGCCAAATATGTTAAAAATCAATGATAATACATCAATATATGCCAATTTTACGCAACTCATTCGAAATAACCCAAATTGCATCAAAACCCACTAAGTTGTCAAAACCCGACTTTTGGTGCGCCTCTCGAAAAATTATAAAAGTTACATATTCGGAACCCTCGTCTCAATACGAGTCTAGGCATATAAAATTTACCAAATTCGGACTCCATTTGCCCGCTCAAATCGGTATTTTACCAAAGCCCTGGCCTAGGCTAAATTTCCCCACAATTTGATCCAATTTCAGTGAAATAAAGGGGGATTTCAAGATAAAACCGCGTAAATGAACCATAAAACTCACCTCCGACGATAACCCGGTGATCTCCCAGGAATCTGTCGTCCAAATCGCCCAATTCACCTCTCTAAACCGAGCCCAAATGTTTTGCAACTTATGAAATTTTAACCCTTATGTTATTTTTAACACAGGCGCGATTTCCGCTTCTGCGGACAAAAATCCGCCTTTGCGATGCCGCCTCCGCGACCAAGTGGTCGCTTCTGCAAGACTACACCAAGCCGCCCAGTTCCGCTTCTGCGGCCCAGGTCTCACTTTTGCGAGACCGGTCCTGCGAACACGCCTTCGCACCTGCGCACCTTACCGCTTATGCGCACCATAGTCTGCTACTGCGGACTCGCTTAGGCGACAAGTCTACCGCTTCTGCGGATCCTCCCATAACGAGCCCAGACCGCATCTGTGGTCTTTCCTTCCGCACCAGCGGTGCCGCCCCTGCGGACCAGGATCCACCTCAGCGAACCCCAGCGCTTCTGCGCTCTCTTTTCCGCTCCTGCGGACTCGCTCCTGCGCTCCCATTTCTGCAGGAGCGAAAACAACAGAACTAGGAATCTTCAACCCTGCAATTTCCATGTTTTTCTCCCGTTTAACCTCCCAAAACCACCCCGGGTCACCCGGGACCCCAACGAAAGCCACAAACATACTCCATAGCACCATACGAACTTGCTCTGATGATAAAAACACATACATTAACACGGAATAACATCGAATTCCAGCAATTCAAGCCTAAGTTTTCATTCAAACTTCTACAACCGACATTCGATCAAAAATCCGACCAAACGATCTCCGAATGACCTGAAATGTTCAAGGCACATCCAAAATCACACAACGGAGCTACTGCAACTGTCGGAATTCCATTCCGACTCCCGGATCAAAATCTCACCTATCGATCGGATATCGCCAAAATTCAACTTTGGCCAATTCAAGCCTATTTCTACACCTGACCTCCAAATTCACTTCCAATCGCTTTCCTAGCTTATAAATGACCTCCCGGAGCTGACCGAATCATTAAAATTCGATTCCAAGCTCTCTAACTCACACGTCAACGTCCAGTTGACTTTTCCCAACTATTCCTTCTTCTAAGAGACTTTTTGTCTCATTTCCAACTAAACTCAATCCGAATTGACTCAAACTCGCCAAACATGCATATTGAAACATTAACAAGCATTTAACGGGGATAACAAAGTGATAACTCACATGATGACGGGCCGGGTCATCACATTCTCCCCAACTTAAGCAAACGCTCGTCCTCGAGCGGACCAAGAGGTTTACTAGGAGTAACCCAATAGCTAAATGACCTACCATGCATATATTCGGGGCGATCCCACGTCACCCTATCTCATACAAGTCTGGCACACTCTATGGCTCGAAATCTCATAGCCCATCCGCATCATAGACCACATTACACTTTCCGAAATCACATACCAAATCCGAATCTCATGCCTATACTCAGAATACACACGATCCATCTGTAATAGCCCATACTTGCCACCCCGGGTGAGATCACATGATGTATCAAACAACCGAATCGCTCGAGACGATAGTCTCTAATCACAACAACTGGCCACAATAACCAAATACTAGCTGAAAACCTCGTTCATTAGATAGAGTCTTATTCCAACACCTCCATATCCTGCCCACGGCAACCGAAGCACGCGATATACCGAACCCATCTCTCGGGTCAACCATTCGTGAATCTATTTCCCTTTTAAAACTGATACCACAATAGGTTTCGGAGCCAAACCTCGATTTTTACCTTTCTAACAACCTGAGATCCAATATGCTCATATTCATTAATGACTCCAACGGTCATTTCGATCATAACACACCACACTGGTGACATAACACCTGAACACTAACCTAAGCTGCGACGAGCACAACATCGGGCTCCAATAAGAACGATCCGAACACACTTGAATCATGACAACAGACTCAAATAAAGAGCTATAATTCAAATTCTTCAATACCATCACAACACATAACTGAGACCTCGTCTCACATCATAGAATTTGGGTACCTGAATTCTCCTCGAAAGGTCATAACATCACGTGGCCTTGCTACAACTCATGATCCTATCCAAACACCATTACTCATGGAGCACCTCGAGTCACCATGCTCAAAGCGGTCAGCCATGCACATATCTAGATCTGAACTCAAGAAATCAATCACACCTACGATGATACAATTGATATACGCTATCAAATCCTGAAAGGACACAACTGATGTGCTATTCGCCGAGCGATACTTACGGACTTTTCCTCAAAAGCCAGGAAGTATTGCACACCAGGTAACATATAACTAACTCTATTTTTGCATTACACTGTTGCGGCGCGCAACCCGTTCCAGTAACATACCCGTGGCGGTGTGCCACCCGATCTAGATACCATATATGTGGCGGCGTGGCACCCGATCCAAATACTATACCTGTGGCGGCGTGCCACCCGATCCACGAATACATCTAGCAAGGGAAATGCACATCGAGTCAAGTTGCTCATTGCAATAAACATATATATATAGCCTCAAGCTTGGCCACATGAAACACATTCGACAAAGTTCCTAAATACTGGAGTTGAATCAATGGTAGATACCTCTACACTGACATCCGCCCCGAAGGCCCAACTGACAAAGCAATACTTACCAGCCGTTCGCTGGCCCTAGGGTACACCTACCCTGCTGGAGCATGATCTACTGCACTCTGCCACGCAGTTGTGACATTTTCCTAACATAGTCCATATCACATTAGTCTAGACAACCTCACTTATGGCAACCAGTTTGCAATCATATATCATTATTCCAGTTCATCATCTCAAGTAACGCGATAAACACTAGGGCTTCCAGTTTCCAATAATCGCTAAACGGTGTCGATACACACGATACACCGCCACTGCATAGGCGGATTACGAGAACTTCTAGTCTCCAACACATACATAACACATGAATCACTATGCCTGATTCCACACTCCACCGCACGAACGCATAACACACATCAAGCATTCATTCATACCACGATAGCTAGTCAGAAATTTCACTATGCCATCAACGACTCAATTATTACAGTCAATCCAACAAGAGAATACCACCATACCACTAGATATTATCAGTTTACATTACCTTGTCCTTTTGGACCATATACCCTGCCAAATTACTAGAATAGCAGTACCATTTTCTTTAATCATCAGAAAGATTGATTCTCAGATTATCTGCAGCTGCCCACGCTGCTTGGGAATTTTAATAACTTCTCATATTATATGAACTGATCTCCAAACCTTGAACATGCCGTTATCATCTTTCCATAACGCATCGCATATACCATACCACACTAAGATAACATGGAAATTCATATTCCTTTCCTACGCCGCAAACATCGGCGCACTCAACTAGTCAAGAACTTTCATGATCCCATATAGAGAAAACTCATTACACATTCCAAGCTTTGCATACCAACAGGAAATACACTCATTTTCAAATCACGGTAAAACACATCACAAACTCTTTTCTCCCATTCATTGCATAAGCTTAACTGTTAGGACTGAGTCCTTTTACCCACATCGAGCTACGCAACTGCCAGCTCATCAAGAGCTTTGTTGCACCATAACTGCAAGGCTCATTACTTCCACCACATACCAGGAATTAATTGTATTCCTTATCATACCATTTCGGTTTATTAACAAGTTGTTCCATTTACCCAGTTTCCTTTCTGATTCATCCTTAATTTAATATTAGCCTTTACCGAAAGATCACCATATCTCAACTCAGGTTACCACACGAGACTCGTGCATAAGACCCCACGGTCTAAGACCCATAGGTCACTGAATACTCTCTCAATGTTTCCCAGAAGTACCACATTCTACAATACATTATTTTGAAGAACTTCCTGCGATTTGAATTCGTTGTCGATAATCTCCAATATAGATACCTAGAATCTCATCATTCACATAATATAACACAAGTCTTGATCTCTTCTAACGAAACCACCGTCTTTAGTCGCATGCACGATTTTAAGACACCTGACTGTTACAGTAAAGTTTTGAACACCGCAAGGCTATTCTCGAGCGTCATTCGCCCTTATTCAATTATAATTCAACTGTCTTATTAAACAGAACCACTCGTGCCTTGTTAGAACTCTAACACTGTAGAACATGATTACATACAGATACAATTAGCTACCTTTCTTTTCTATACACTGAACATTCTTTAGTAACAGCCGTTCAAAACATCCTAGTATTTATTCACATCTACAAAGCACCATAACCTTTACCAAAATTTCCGACGTACTTAGAGAAAGGATCAACATAACGCACAACTGTGCAATCAACTAGTTAATAGCAACCTCCCCAACTTAGCTCGAAGCCACATCCGTCAAGGCACTTTTTGCCACTAATAGCATTATTACTCAAATGACGGCCCGATGTTATAGTGAGATTAAACTCACATCATTAACAAGCTTCGGCGGAGACTCGAATCATCAGAAATCTTAACTCTTTTGCAATTCTTGTATTCATTCACATAAAACAGCTAAGCCCATTCTTTAGGTGACAAAATCTTTTCTAAGTACCAAATTTTCCAGAAATTTCGACAGAGCTTCCTCTGTAATTTGGCCTATCCACCTGCCAGCGAATCACCAAAATCATCCTAACAATACATCCGCAACTCGACAAGACATCACAATGCATATCAACAACATAAATCTCAATACTACACAATTATATCATCAGCATTAATACATGAACATGCGCTGCACCTGCTCAAATCATAACACATATACCTTTCACCATGATACACCTAGCACAGCCAATTTGGTCTTCATGCGTCTGAACTCATACTACCACACATAATGCACTTTACCTTTCCACTAAGGAACATGAACATACTCACCACGCCCATAGCTAGAGCTACGTAACAGATCACAATAAGGATTGAATACCTTGCAACTCACCCATTATCAAACTGCCATTTTCACAATTAAGATCAATACTGATCGTATGAATTTCATAATACCGGCTCACGAAATTAGCACCTCGGTGCTCAAGCCATAGACAAGGATCCGGGCCCAAGTCCTCCAGACTGGCCCAACATGAACTCACAGAGTTATATCTCGTCTCTCGATTGGGGAATCATAAGCCGTCAAGGCAAATTTATCACTAAGCACTCGAGTGCACTTACAATCGTGTAGAAGGAATTTCAAGAATTACATCTCAAGCTGAATCAAGTACGCACGATAAGAATTCCAAGAATTTGAAACTTTCCTAAAAGGTTTGCAGCCTCCCGAGGATAAGTACAGGCGTCCCCGCACCGATCCATGAGACTCTACTAAACTGGCTCATGACTCGCGAGACATGTTAACCTAGGCTCTGATACCAACTTGTCATTACCCAAACACTGGTCGTGATGGCGCCCAACACAATGCTAGACAAGCCCGACCATAATATCTCTTAAGCAGCCATTTATTAATTCCGGTTAATCAAGTTAAACTTAAACAACAAGTGTTCATATCAAAATGATAAACGTAATAATACAAACATACAAAATACAGTCCCAACCAAATCGTGGTGTCACGAGTCTGAGCCTCTACAAATGAGATCTACTGCACCATCAAGTCTAAGCAGAATGGAGACATCAAAATGATAAAAAAGGAAGAGGTCAGGTACTGCGGACGTCGGTAGCTACCTCGAGGTCTCCACAGAATGGGGATAATAAAGCAGTTGTGATAGCTCATATGCCCTCCTGAACCTGTATATCTGCACAAAAAGTGCAGGGGAGTGAGGTGAGTATATTTCAACTCAGTGAGTAATAATAATAAATAATAACTGAAAATAAGAACTCATGTACTGTCACTAAACAGTTCTAAGGCAAACCCACAGGTAAGTCATCGCTACTCTGATCTCCAGTCCACATCTATCTCAACAAGGTCCCACACTGACCAAATCCTCACTCGTACCGCTACGGTGAATAGCCATCTCAATGTAAGTAAATATATACACATGTCTATAATGTATAAGTAATTACGAATGTATATGGATATGAATAAGTATAATGCTGCGGCGTGCAGCCCGCTCCAATATGTATACCGCTGTGACGCGCAGCCCGCTCCATTTAACGTCGACGGCGCTCACTGGGGGTGTATACAGACTTCGGAGGGGCTTCCTAGGCCCAAGCGCTATGATACTGCGGCGTGCAGCACGATCCACACAAATATTACACATATATATTTATACTGCTGCGGCGTGAAGCCTGATCCCATAATATACCAGCACTCACTGGGAATGTGTGCAGACTCAGACTCCGTAGGGGCTCCTACAGCCCAAGCGCAATACGACGTGCAGTCCATCCCACTTGTATATTACTGCGGCGTGCAGTCCGATCCACATATATATCACTGCGGCGTGCAGTCCGATCCAACATAGGTATATATACATAGTGGGTCCTCGACCCTATCCCAGTTAGTATATACTTGTCCTGTCAGGCCCAATATAATATCTCACAGTGGGTCCTCGACCCTATCTCAGTCAATATAGACTTGGCCTCTCAGGCCCAATATAATATCTCATAGTGGGTCCTCGACCCTATCTCAGTCAATATAGACTTGGCCTCTCAGGCCCAGTATAATATCTCATAGTGGGTCCTCAACCCTGTCTCAATAAGTATAGACTTGACCTCGCAGGCCCACTCAGCTAGAACGGGGAATTCCACCCTAGATAGTCTCTCTCAAGGTACACATCTAGTACGGCCCATGATATGCTATACAGCTATAACTACGGATGAGTGTATGTATCCAGCATGATATACTACGGCTGGGTGTATGTATCCAGCATGATATACTATGGCTGGGTGTATGTATCCAGCATGATATACTACGGCTGGGTATATGTATCCAGCATGATATTCTATGGCTGGGTGTATGTATCCAGCATGATATTCTATGGCTGGGTGTATGTATCCAGCATGATATTCTACGGCTGGGTGTATGTATCTAGCATGATATAAGGGTCGCTTAGCTCTATTGGCTACCCTAATACTCTACAGGTCGGCACAAGGCCCCAAACATGGCTAGTAGCCCAATTACACAGTTGTACTCTCATTTACAGTCATAATACATAATACGCTATCAGTCGGGAAGGACCAAGTCCAATCCCACAATCACAATGTCACCACGCCCGTCACATGACGCGTGACTCCTCTCAACATAGCACTGTAAACTGCAAGTACGGGGTTTCAAACCCTCAGTACATTATTTACTACCACCACTTACCTTGAACCGGTAGAAGCCTTAGCCCGCCTTGCACTTGCCTCGCAAATCAATCTCCTCGGATGCCAAATCTGTTAAAAATCAATGATAATACATCAATATATGCTAATTTTATGCAACTCATTCGAAATAACCCAAATTGCATCAAAACCCACAAAGTTGTCAAAACCCGACTTTTGGTGCGCCTCTCGAAAAATTATAAAAGTTACATATTCGGAACCCTCGTCTCAATACGAGTCTAGGCATATAAAATTTACCAAATTCGGACTCCATTTGCCCGCTCAAATCAGTATTTTACCAAAGCCCTGGCCTAGGCTAAATTTCCACACAATTCGATCCAATTTCAGTGAAATAAAAGGGGGATTTCAAGATAAAAACGCGTAAATGAACCATAAAACTCACCTCCGACGATAACCCGGTGATCTCCCAGCAATTTCTCGTCCAAATCGCCCAATTCACCTCTCTAAACCGAGCCCAAATGTTTTGCAACTTATGAAATTTTAACCCTTCTGTTATTTTTAACACAGGCGTGATTTCCGCTTCTGCGGACAAAAATCCGCCTCTGCGATGCCACCTCCGCGACCAAGTGGTCGCTTCTACGAGACTACACCAAGCTGCCCAGTTCCGCTTTTGTGGTCCAAGTCTCGCTCCTGCGAGACCGCTCCTACGAACACGCCTTCGCACCTGCACGCCTTACCGCTTCTGCGCACCAGAGTCCGCTCCTGCGGACTCGCTTAGGCGACAAGTCTACCACTTCTGCGGATCGTCCCATAACGAGCCCAGACCGCATCTGCGGTCTTTCCTTCCGCACCAGTGGTGCCTCCCCTGCGGACCAGGATCCGCCTCAGCGAACCCCAGCGCTTCTGCACTCTCTTTTCCACTCCTGCGGACTCGCTCCTGCGCTCCCATTTCCGCAGGAGCGAAAACAGCAGAACCAGAAATCTTCAACCCTGCAATTTCCATGTTTTTCTTCCGTTTAACCTCCCGAAACCACCCCGGGTCCCCCGGGACCCCAACGAAAGCCACAAACATACTCCATAGCACCATACAAACTTGCTCCGATGATAAAAACACATACTTTAACACGGAATAACATTGAATTCAAGCAATTCAAGCCTAAGTTTTCATTCAAACTTCTACAACCGACATTCGATCAAAAATTCGACCAAACGATCTCTGAATGACCTGAAATTTTCAAGGCACATCCAAAATCACACAACGGAGCTACTACAACTGTCGGAATTCTATTCCGACTCCCGGATCAAAATCTCACCTATCGATCGGATATCGCCAAAATTCAACCTTGGCCAATTCAAGCCTATTTCTACACCGGACCTCCAAATTCACTTCCAATCGCTTTCCTAGCTTATAAATGACCTCCCGGAGCTGACCGAATCATTAAAATTCGATTCCGAGCTCTCTAACTCACAAGTCAACGTCCAGTTGACTTTTTCCAACTATTCTTTCTTCTAAGAGACTTTTTGTCTCATTTCCAACTATACTCAATCCGAGTTGACTCAAACTCGCCAAACATGCATATTGAAACATTAACAAGCATTTAACGGGGATAATGTCATGACCCAAATCCGATCGTGATGGCGCCCAACAATTAAGCTAGGCTAGCCAGACCAACAATTACTTATCACAACGAATATCAGTCCCAAAAGGACATCTCTAGAAGAATATATGAGTCAAAGAACTCCAATAATAATAATAATGAACAAAATACGGAGAAGTGCGAAAATAACTGACACTCCCAAAGATCTGGAGTCACAAGTCTAGAGCCTCTAACAAAACCCAATAGGAATAGAGAGCACTGTATAGAAATACTCAAGTCTGAATACAAAATACAAATAACAACCGGAAAGGAGAGGAGAAGCTAGGTTCTGCGAACGTAGGCAGCTACCTCAGCAACTCGATATGACACTGCAAACGCTGGAAATGCCTGTCTACTGCTCCTGAGTACCTGAGTCTGCACACAAAAGGTGCAGGGAGAAGGGGTGAGTACTAAGTACTCAGTGAGTAATAAATATATACAAGTAGCTGAAAATAAGAAATCCACAGAATACCTCATAATGAAACTAAACTACAGTTCGATTCCTCCTACGAACTAGCATCAACAGTACAATACAGCTACCACAGAGTAATTTAACAAATAGAGATGCAATGCAAAGCACATAACCGCTACGGCATGTAGCCCGATCCATTTAACGTCGACGGCGCTCACTGGGGGTGTGTACAGACTCCGGAGGGGCTCCTACAGCCCAAGCGCAAATACTGCTACGGCGTGCAGCCCGATCCTCATATCAACCACTGCGGCGTGCAGCCCGATCCATCCTCAGTCCACATAAATCGGATAAGTCACAAAACAGTTCATTTATCTTAATTCCAGTTTCAGTTCATAATTTATGAAAAATACTTTAACTTTATTAATTTTTCCAAAAACAGATGACTTAGCATATCAATACTGTAATTTCAATTTCCAGGACTGAGATCAATGATTAAGCAATTATAGATATCACATAAATATTGCCCTCTAAGGACGCTACAGATCGGCACAAGGCCCAAAACAAGGCTTACCGCCCACAAACATATCAAATACAGTGTATTTCCAACACTAATAACATATTATTTACATCCGGGATGGACCAAGTCTCAATCCCCAGTCACAATCAATCTCGCACCTGCCACGGTGTGCGAGCCACGCCCTACTAGCGTCACAATGTGCTAAGCCGGGGTTTCGAACCCTCAGGCTACCATATACACAAACTACTCACCTCTAGCCGGTCGTAGATTCGTCCGCGATGCCTTTTCTTTTGAAATTCGCTGCCTCGTGCGTAGAATCTAGTCAAATCACAATAATTATATCAAATACGGGTCAAAAAATCATAACCCATTTCAATTTACATGAAATTCGCATAAATACACCAAGTTGGTAAAACCCGACCCCGGGCCCACTGCTCGGAAAATTCCCAAATTAGTACCAACGCGATCCTCGTCTCGCCACGAGTCCGTGCATATAAAATTTATCGAAATCGGATTTCAAATGGCCTTGCAAAACTCAAAATCCCGTTTTCAATACCTAGCCACAATTCTTCAAGATTTCTACCCAATTTCATGAAGATTGATGTTAATTCTACCATAAAATGATGTTTTTGAGTCAAGAATCTTACCTCCGATGAATACCCGATGATTTCTCGGTGTTTTCCTCGAGTTTTCTTCTCTCTAGGGCTCAAAATTGTGTTTTTGGGGTATAAACCCGTGAGCTCTCTGTTCTGTGATTTTTATTCATTGCCATAACATTTTGTTCTATGCATTCGCGTGAGCCCTCACACGTTCGCGATGCTCGGCTTCCAGTTACTCTTCGCGACCGCGACGCCAACCACGCGTTCGCAATGCTCAAACTCCCAGCCACCCAGATTTCCTTCTACGCGTTCGCGATCACCCTCTCGCGAACGCGATGCTCACTCTCACGACCCTACGCGAACGCGACCCCAAGAACGCGATTGCGATGCACAAGACCCCTGGCCTACACGAATGCGACACCCTGACCGTGAACGCGATGCTTTAGCCCCCCTGGCCTTCGCGAACGCGACCCATGTCACGCGAACGTGAACGTCTAATTGACTGGGCAGAAACCTGCAGTTTTCTGCAGATTTTGCCAAGTCCCATATGCCCGGTTGTTGGTCCGGAATCATCCCGAGACCCCCGGACCCCAACGAAAACCACCAACATACTCCAAAACATGATACGGACTTGTTCCAATCACAAAAACACCATCCTAAACATCAAAATCACCATTTACACACGAATTCAAGCCTAAGTTTCTTCGAAACATTCAAAACTAACATTCAATCCAAAACGCGATCAAACGATGTCCGAATGACCTGAAAATTTGCAGACATATCCAAAATCACATAACGAAGCTACAAAAATTTTCGGAATTTCATTCCGACCCCCGGATCAAAATCTCACCTACCATCCAATTTTCGCCAAAATTCAACCTTTGCCAATTCAAGCCTAAAACTACACCGGACCTCCGAATTCAATTCCGATTGCTCTCCTAAGTCATAAATGATCCCCCGAAACTAGTCGAATCATCGAAATCCAGTTCCGAGCAATCTAACTCAATAGTCAACTCTAGGTTGACTTCCCAAATTCAAGCTTCCTACAAACATGCTATTTGCTTCATTTTTCAACCCGAATCACTCCTAACTCACCCGATATACTCTATTACTGATATAAAAACATAAGATATGTAAATGCAAGGTAACAGGGTGGTAAATTCCCGTAACGACGGGCTGGGTTGTTACATTCTCCCCAACTTAAACAAAAGCTCGTCCGCGAGCAGGTTAAGAAACATACCTGGAATATCAAACAAGTGAGGATATCTGCTCCCCATCTCCTACTCGATCGCCCAAGTTGCTTCCTCCACGGGACGACCTCTCCACTGCACTTTCACTGAAGCTATGTCCTTGGATCTCAGCTTACGAACCTGTCGACCCAAAATGGCTACCGGTTCCACATCATAAGTCAAATCCTCATCTAGCTGTATCGTGCTGAAGTTCAACACATGAGACGGGTCTCCGACATACTTCCGGAGCATAGATACATGGAACACCGGGTGAACTCCCGACAAACTGGGTGGCAAAGCAAGCATATAGGCCACCTCCCCAACTTTCCTAAGCACCTTGGGCTCAACTTCCCTTTCTTTCCAAACCTCATAGCACCCTTCATAGGCGAAACCTTCAGCAACACTTTCTCACCTACTGAATAAGACACATCTCAGACCTTTCGGTCCGCATAACTCTTCCGACGCAACTGAGCTGTGCGAAGTCTCTCCTGAATCACCTTCACCTTGTCTAAGGCATCCTGAACTAACTCTGTCCTCAACAATCTAGCCTCGCCGGGCTCAAACCAACCGACTGGAGACCTACACCGCCTCCCATATAAAGCTTCATACGGTGCCATCTGAATGCTGGACCGATAGCTATTATTATAAGCAAACTCCGCAAGAGGCAAGTAATCAGCCCATGAACCACCAAAATCAATGACACAAGCACGCAACATATCCTCTAATATCTGAATAGTACGCTCAGACTGCCCATCCGTCTGTGGATGAAATGCTGTGCTCAGCTCTACCTGTGAACCCAACTCTCGCTGAAATGTCCTCCAGAACTGAGAAGTGAACTGGGTACCTCTGTCCGATATAATAGAAATGGGAACTCCATGCAATCTCACTATCTCACGGATGAATATCTCTGCCAACCGCTCTGAGGAATAAGTAGTACACACTGGGATGAAGTGAGCCGACTTGGTCAACCTATCCACCACCACCCAAACTGAATCGAACTTCCTCATTGTCCAAGGGAGTCCACTAACAAAGTCCATAGTAATCCTTTCCCACTTCCATTCAGGAATATCAATACGCTGGAATACACCACCAGGTCTCTGATGCTCATACTTGACCTGCTGACAGTTTAGACACCGAGCCACATGGCTCACAATATCTTTCTTCATCTTTCTCCACCAGTAATGCTGCTTTAAATCCTGATACATCTTTGCGGCTCCTGGATGAATAGAATACCGCGAACTATGGGCTTCCTCCAATATCAACTCATGAAGGCCATCAACATTGGGCACGCATATCCGGACCTGCATCCACAATACACCATCACTATCAACAGTGACATCTCTGGCATCATCATCCTGAACTCTATCCTTAAGGACAAGTAAGTGTGGATCATCATACTGGCGCTCTCGAATACGATCATATAAAGAAGAACGAGCAACTACACAAGCCATCACCCGACCGGGCTCAGAAATATCCAGCCTCACCATCCGATTAGCTAACGCCTGAACATCAACTGCAAGGGGTCTCTCCCCAACTGGAATATACGCCAAGCTGCCCATACTAATAGCCTTCCGACTCAATGCATCAGCCACTACATTGGCTTTCCCGGGATGGTACAAGATAGTAATATCATAGTCTTTAAGCAATTCAAGCCATCTCTGTTGCCTCAAATTTAGATCTTTCTGCTTAAACAAATGCTGAAGGCTGCGGTGGTCTGTATACACATCACAAGATACACCATATAAGTAGTGCCTCCAAATCTTCAAGGCATGAACAATAGTAGCTAACTCCAAATCATGAACAGGGTAGTTCTTCTCGTGGGGCTTTAGCTGACGAGAAGCATATGCAATAACCCTACCCTCCTGCATTAACACACAACCGAGCCCAACTCTAGAAGCATCACAATACACCGTATATGACCCCGAGGCTGATGGCAACACAAGTACTGGAGCTGTGGTCAAAGCCTCCTTGAGCTTCTAGAAGCTCTCCTCACATTCATCAGACCACACAAATGGGGCATTCTTCTGTGTCAACTTAGTCAACGGTGAAGCAATAGATGAGAAACCCTGAACAAACCGGCGATAATAGCCTGCCAAGCCGAGAAAACTCTAAATCTCTGTAGCTGAGGAAGGTCTGGGCCAATTTTGCACTGCCTCGACCTTCTGTGGATCAACCCGAATACCATCACTGGACACTACATGTCCCAGAAAAGTCACAGTATTAAGCCAGAACTCACACTTAGTGAATTTTGCATAAAGCTTCTCTTCTCTCAGCCTCTGCAATACCACCCTCAAGTGCTGTGCATGCTCCTTCTGGCTACGTGAATACACCAGAATATCATCAATAAACACAATCACAAAAGAATCAAGGTATGGCCGAAATACACTATTCATCAAGTGCATGAATGCAGTTGGGGCATTAGTCAGCCCGAAAGACATCACCAGGAACTCGTAGTACCCATATCGCGTCCTGAACGCTGTCTTCATAATATCTGAGTCCCTGATCTTCAACTGATGATATCCCGATCATAGATCAATCTTAGAAAATACACTAGCTCCCTGGAGCTGATTGAATAGGTCCTCGATACGAGGCAATGGGTACTTATTCTTCACTGTTCCCTTGTTCAGCTGCCTGTAGTCAGTGCACATTCTCATTGTGCCATCTTTCTTCTGCACGAACAACACCGGTGCACCCCAAGGTGACACACTCGGGCGAATGAAACCCTTATCTAAGAGTTCCTGAAGATGTTCCTTCAATTCTTTTAACTATGCTGGTGCCATGCGATAGGGAGGAATAGAAATGGGCTGAATGCCCGGCACCAAGTCAATACCAAAGTCAATATCTCTGTCAAGCGGCATGCCTGGTAGGTCTGCTGGAAATACATCCGGAAACTCCCTCACAATGGGGACCGAATCAGGACTGGGAGACTCAGCCTCATCATTTCTAATGAAGGCCAAATAAGATAAACAACCTTTACCAATCATTCGTTGGGCCTTTATATAAGAAATCACCCTGTCGGACACATAATCAGTCATGCCACGCCACTCGATCCTCGGATTACCTGGAATAGCTAGTGTGACTGTCTTGGCATGATAGTCCAGAATCGCATGGTAAGGAGATAGCCAATCCATGCCTAGAATTACATCGAAATCTACCATGCCCGGTAGTAATAGATCAACTCGGGTCTCCAGACCCCCAATAGTATTAATACAGGATCGATATACCTGATCCACAACAACAGTATCCCCCACTGGGGAAGACACATGTACGGGCAAAGCAAGAATACCACGGGTCATACCCAAGTGATGAGCTAAATAAGTAGAAACATAAGAATAGGTGGATCCGGGATCAAATAAGACAGAAGCATCCCTGTGGCAGACTGAGATAATACCTGAAATGACCGTATCTTGAAGCACTAGCATCCTTCCTATCCGGAAGAGCATAGAAACGAGCCTGGCCTCCACCAGTACGATCCTCACCCCTAGGGCGACCTCTGGATACCTAGCCACCAGTCCTAGCCGACTGTGCTGGTGCTGAAGAAATAAGAGTAGAAGACGAGGGCTGATCCCTCTGCTAAGACCGCTTACGAAGCCACCGAGGACACTCTCTCCTGATATGGCCCAAATCACCGCACTCAAAACAACGGCCTGAAGATGGAAGAAGGGGCTGCTGAGGACCCATCGCTACAGATGAACCCTATGCTGAGGAAGCAGGAGCAGAGCTCTGAGCTGGAAGAACACTCAGTGCAGGCTGATTCTGCTGACGGCTCTGCTGACCCTGATAACCCTGATGGCTCTGACGACCACGATCTGATGAAACCCCACTAGACTCTGCTCGTCCAGACTGATGAAACCTGAAAGAACGACCTCTGCTATGCTGAGTTTGGCCCCTAGACGGAGCACCACTGTAACTGCCAGGTACCACGAGGCCTCTTAGCCTCTCTCTCCTCCCGCTCTCTGCGGTGATCTGTCTCAATGTGACGGGCAGCATCAACCACCTCCTCAAAGGTAACTGCCGAAGCTCTCTCCCTGGTCATCAATATGCGGATGGGATAAATAAGGCCATCGATAAATCTCCGAATCCTCTCTCTGTCCGTAGGAACCATCCACATGGCATGACGGGCCAGCTGTGTGAATCTCATCTCGTACTGAGTAACCGTCATATCTCCCTGCTTCAGCCACTCAAACTGACGTCGCAGCTCCTCTCTCTGAGACTGAGGCACGTACTTCTCCAAAAATACCGTGGAGAACTGCTGCCAAGTGAGGGGCACTGCCCCAGCGGGCCTACGCCTCTCGAAATCCTCCCACCACCGAAATGCTGCACCTGTGAACTGAAAAGTGGTGAATGAAACACCGCTGGACTCTAGAATACCCGCGGTGCGAAGCATGCACTGACATCTGTCAAGAAAACCCTGGGCGTCCTCACCCTCAGCACCACTGAATATCGGAGGCTGTAGCCTCTCAAATCTCTCCAAACGACGCTGCTCATCGTCGGGCATAGCTGGAACCATATAAGCAGGAGCTGGTGCCACGGGCGCAACTGGCTGAACTAGCTCGGGTGTGTGAGCTACGGGGGTCTGATTTCCTCCCCCTGCCTGCGAAGAAGATACTGCAGCAGTAGCTGCAATGACTCGAGCCAAGCCTATGCATACTGATAAGATCTGGGTCAAGGTCTCCTAAAGACCCGGTATTACAATGGGCACTGCCGGTGCCTGAACCTGAGTTGTCGGAGCGTCTGCCACTGGAATCTGGTCCTGAGCCTGGGCCACTGGTGCAGGAATCTGACCCTGAGTCTGGTCAGCTGGTGGGCCAGCAGGTGCTGGTACTGCTGCCCTACCTCTACCACGACCATGGCCTCTGGGTGCCAATGGTGGTCGTCCGCCACGTCCGTTAGCCCGTGTTCTCGCCATGTGCGAGAGAATAGAATATGGAAAAATTTAATTTCATGATAACACAAATCGCACGATATGAATCCAAGAAAATGTGAGGTTTTTCCTAAAGTTTCTGTAGCCCTCTAAGGATAGATACGGACGTCTACGTACCAATCCGCGAAAGCCTACTAAACCGGCTCATGACTCGCGAGTCCTAGTAACCTAGGCTCTGATACCAACTTGTCACGACCCAAATCCAGTCGTGATGGCGCCCAACAATTAAGCTAGGCCAGCCATACCAACAATTACTTATCACAATGAATATCAGTCCTAAAAGGACATCTCTAGAAGAATATATGAGTCAAAGAACTCCAATAATAATAATAATGAACAAAATACGGAGAAGTGCGAAAATAACTGACACTCCCAAAGATCTGGAGTCACAAGTCTAGAGCCTCTAACAAAAACCCAACATAATAGAGAGTACTGTATAGAAATACTCAAGTCTGAATACAAAATACAAATAACAACTGGAAAGGAGAGGAGAAGCTAGGTTCTGCGAACGTAGGCAGCTACCTCGGCAACTCGATATGACACGAAAAATGCTGGAATTGCCTGTCTACTGCTCCTGAGTACCTGAGTCTGCACACAAAAGGTGCAGGGAGTAGGGGTGAGTAGTAAGTACTCAGTGAGTAATAAATATATACAAGTAGCTGAAAATACGAAATCCACAGAATACCACAATATGAAGCTACGCTACAGTTTGAATCTCCTACGAACTAGCATCAACAGTACAATACAGCTACCACAGAGTAATTCAACAAATAGACATGCAATGCAAAGCACATAATCGCTACGGCGTGTAGCCCGATCCATTTAACGTCGACGGCGCTCACTAGGGGTGTGTACAGACTCCGGATGGGCTCCTACAGCCCAAGCGCAATACTGATGCGGCGTGCAGCCCGATCCTCATATCAACCACTGCGGCGTGCAGCCCGATCCATCCTCAGTCAACATAAATCAGATAAGTCACAAAACAATTCATTTATCTTAATTCCAATTTCAGTTCATAATTTATGTAAAATACTTTAGCTTTATTAATTTTTCCAAAAACAGATGACTTAGCATATCAATACTGTGATTTCAATTTCCAGGACTGAGATCAATGATTAAGCAATTATAGCTATCACATAAATATTGTCCTCTAAGGACGCTACAGATCGGCACAAGGCCCCAAACAAGGCTTACCGCCCACAAACATATCAAATACAGTGTATTTCCAACACTAATAACATATTATTTACATCCGGGATGGACCAAGTCTCACTCCCCAGTCACAATCAATCCCGCACCTGCCACGGTGTGCGAGGCACGCCCTACTAGCGTCACAATGTGCTAAGCTGGAGTTTCGAACCCTCAGGCTACCATATACACAAACTACTCACCTCTAGCCGGTCGTAGATTCATCCGCGATCCCTTTTCCTTTGAAATTCGCTGCCTCATGCGTAGAATCTAGTCAAATCACAATAATTATATGAAATACGGGTCAAAGAATCATAACCTATTTCAATTTACATGAAATTCGCATAAATACACCAAGTTGGTAAAACCCGACCCCGGGCCCACTTCTCGGAAAATTCCGAAATTAGTACCAATGCGATTCTCGTCTCGCCACGAGTCCGTGCATATAAAATTTATCGAAATCGGAGTTCAAATGGCCTTCCAAAACTCAAAATCCCGTTTTCAATACATAGGCCACAATTCTTCAAGATTTCTACCCAATTTCATGATGATTGATGTTAATTCTACCTTAAAATGATGTTTTTGAGTCAAGAATCTTACCTTCGATGAATACCCGATGATTTCTCAGTGTTTTCCTCGAGTTTTCTTCTCTCTAGGGCTCAAAATTGTATTTTTGGGGTATAAACCCGCGAGCTCTCTGTTCTGTGATTTTTATTCACTACCAGAACATTTTGTTCTACGCGTTCGCGTGAGCCCTCACGCGTTCGAGATGCTCGGCTTCCAGTTACTGTTAGCGAATGCGACGCCAACCCCGCGTTCGCGATGTTCAAACTCCCAGCTGCCCAGATTTCCTTCTACGCGTTCGCGATCACCTTCTCGCGAACGCGATGCTCAGTCTCACGACCCTACGCGAACGCAACCCCAGGAACGCGATCGCGATGCACAAGACCCCTGGCCTACGCGAACGCGACACCCTGACCACGAACGCGATGCTTTAGCCCCCCTGGCCTTCACGAACGCGACCCATGTCACGTGAACGCGAATGTCTAATTGACTGGGCAGAAACCTGCAGTTTTCTGTAGATTTTGCCAAGTCCCACATGCCCGGTTGATGGTCCGAAATCATCCCGAGGCCCCCGGGACCCCAACAAAAACCACCCACATACTCCAAATAATGATACGAACTTGTTCCAATCAGAAAAACACCATCCTAAACATCAAAATCACCATTTACACACGAATTCAAGCCTAACTTTCTTCGAAACTTTCAAAACTAACATTCAATCCAAAACCCGATCAAACGATGTCCGAATAACCTGAAAATTTGCAGACATATCCAAAATCACATAATGAAGCTACAGAAATTGTCGGAATTCCATTCTGACCCCCGGATCAAAATCTCACCTACCATCCGGTTTCCGCCAAAATTCAACCTTCGCCAATTCAAGCCTAAAACTACACCGGACCTCCGAATTCAATTCCGATTGCTCTCCTAAGTCATAAATGATCCCCCGAAACTAGTCGAATCATCGGAATCCAGTTCCAAGCACTCTTACTCAATAGTCAACTCTAGGTTGACTTCCCAAATTCAAGCTTCCTACAAACATGCTATTTGCTTCATTTTTCAACCCGAATCACTCCTAACTCACCCGATATACTCTATTACTGATATAAAAGCATAAGATATGTAAATGCAAGGTAACGGGGTGGTAAATTCCCGTAACGACGGGCCGGGTCGTTACAGATAACGAGGTGATAACTCACATGATGACGGGCCGGGTCATCACATATTTCTTTTGTTGTAACTGAATCTTGTATCTTCCTGGTTAACCACCATTTTACTTGTGTATTATCTGTTCTTATAATAAACATATTATATACAATATATGGTTCAAATGCCAGTAAACATTTATATACTGCATGTAATTCTTTTCTATTGATTTCCCATTTTATCTCCGGGTTTGTAAATATTCCTGAATAATACCTACAGTGATGTTCTATTTTTTCTTTATCATACCTGTATTTTAATACTCCTCCATAGCTTTTTTCACTTGCATCAGATTCTACTATATATGAAATTTTTTTATTTTCATCTGGGAAGTATAATTTTGGTAGGTTTTTACATATTTGTTTGACTTTTCTTACTTGCTTTTTATCTTGTTCACTAAAATGGTACTCTATATCCTTTTTTAGATTTTTTTGTAATGGTTTTAAAGTCTCTGCTAATTTTGGTATATATTCTCTTACTTGGTTTACTAATCCTAAAAATGATTGTAGTTTTTTCTTTGTATCTAATTGTTCATTTGAATTTATTATCTTTTGTACTATATGAGTTTGTATTTTAATTCTTCTTTTATCTATTTCTATTCCTAGAAATTCTATTTGGTTTTTCATTATTTCTGCCTTTTTTTCTACTTAGGCTTATTCCCGATATTTCTATAATATGTATGAATTTTTCTAATAATTTTATATGTTCATCATATGTTTTTGAATATAATAGTATATCATCAATGTATATTATACAATTTTCTAGTTGTTTGAAATAGTTATCCATAAAATGTTGATATCTGCCTGGTGTGTTTTTATATCCAAAAGGTAATACGTTCCATTCATAGAATCCTTGGGGTACGGTAAATGCTGTAAGTTTCTTAGATTCTTCTTCTAACTTTAAGTGGTAAAATCCTGATTTGCAATCAAATTTACTAAAGTAGTTAAATCCTTGTATTTGTCTTATTTTTAGTATCTTATTTGGTATTGAGTAATTATACGTCTTAGTTCTTTCATTTAGGTTTCTATAATCAATAACCATTCTACTTTTTCCTCTTTTTTGTTCACTATGTTTATTTACTATGAATGCTCTGGACTTGTATGTTTGCTATTGCTTTCTTGTATATAACCTTGTTCTAGTAATTCATCAATGTGTATTTTAAATTCATTTAAATCTTTAAAATTGTATTTTAAGGGTTTTTGTGTTATTATACTATTTTCATCAATTAGCTCTATTTTTACCTTTATTTTATGTTTTTCCCAACCTTGTAAGGGGTTTTCACTATACAATGGTTCTAGTTTTTCTTGAATTATTTTGATTGTATTTATTGAAAAAATAATTAATTCTATTTTATTAGTATCTTCTTTTTCATTTTCTAATTTTTGTGTTATTTTCTCACTTCCTTTTATCCAATCAGTTGTTTTTCTTTTCTTTTTTATAAGTCTTTTTGCTCCTATTTTTTGTTTGCATGGTGTTGTAAACCACCAGTGTGTTTTAGTTATTACATGTGGGTATAGTTTATCTAAGAATGGTATTCCTAGTGAAATATCTCTTGTGGGTAATTCAAAATTGTATATATCTTCTATAGTAAGTATTTTATCCCATATTTGTATTTTTATATTTCTTGATTTGTGGGTAATTATGCTTCCTTCGTTGTTAAATCTTGTTACTGGTAAGGGTGTCCTAAAGTTTTCTCATTTCTCTTCTGGTAGGCAATTATATCTGCATAAATTTACTTCTGATCCTGTGTCTATCATAGGTGTGTAGTATCTATTTGTAACGACCCGGCCCGTCGTTACGGGAATTTACCACCCCGTCATGTTGCAATTACATGTTTTATACTTTTATATCAGTGTTAGAGCCTATCGGGTGAGTTAGGAGTGAATTGAATTGACAATGAAGCAAATAGCATGTTTGAAGGAAGTTTGAATATGGAAAGTCAACCAAGAGTTGACTATCAAGTTAGAGTGCTCGGAATCGGATTCTGATGATTCGACTAGTTTCGGGGGATCATTTATGACTTAGGAGAACAATTGGAATTGAATTTGGAGATCCGGTGTAGTTTTAGGCTTGAATTGGCTAAAGTTGAATTTTGGCGAAAACCGAACGCTAGCTGATATTTTGATCCGGGGGTCGGAATGGAATTCCGACAATTTCTGTAGCTTAGTTATGTGATTTTGGATATGTCTGCAAATTTTCAGGTCATTCGGAGATCGTCTGGTCGGGTTTTTGATCGAATGTCGGTTGTAGAAGTTGAATGAAAAACTTACGCTTGAATTGCTTGAATTCGATGTTTTTCCGTGTTAAAGTATGTGTTTTTATCATTGGAGCAAGTTCGTATCGTGTTTTGTAGTATGTTGGTGGTTTTCGTTGGGGTCTCGGGGGCCTCGGGATGAATCCGGACCATCATCCGGCATTTTTGAACATGAAAAATCTGCAGAAATTTGCAGAAACAGTGAAGGATTTTTAGCCTTCGCGTTCGCGAGGCAAGGCCCGCGTTCGCGTAAGCGGGGACCAGTTGGTCATCGCGTTCGCGAAGAGGAGGGCCGCGATCGCGTAAGAGGACATAGGGAGGCATCGCGTTCGCGTGTATGGAGGCCGCGTTCGCATAGCAGAAGAAGGAAAGGCATCGCGTTCGCGTCAGCATGGTCGCGTTCGCGAAGAAGAAAATCTGGTGGCTGAGAAAAATGATCATCGCGAACGCGTGGTTCAGTGCCGCATTCACGAAGGGTTAGCCTATCTGTGCATCGCGGACACGAGTGGAGTCACGCGAACGCGTAGAGCAAAGGTTCCAGGCAGTGAAGTTAAAACCAGAACATTTCATATACGGGTTTCACTCCTAGAAACCCCCATTGTTGAGCTATAGAGTGAGAAAGTGACGGGAATGGCTGGGAAATCATCGGGTTATTGTCGGACGTAAGTTTTATGTTTCATTTACGCGTTTTTATCTTGAAATCCCCCTTTATTTCACTGAAATTGGATCAAATTGTGGGGAAATTTAGCCTAGGCCAGGGCTTTGGTAAAATACCGATTTGAGCGGGCAAATGGAGTCCGATTTTGGTAAATTTTATATGTATGGACTCGTGGCGAGACGAGGGTTCTGGAAATATGTGTTTCGAAATTTTTCGAGATGTGGGCCCGGGGCTCGGGTTTTGCAAATTTCGTGATTTTTGATATTTTTCGAGTTCTTTCGATTGGGTGATGTTCCATTAGCCTATTTCGATATATTTGTGTTGATTTGTGCTAGTTTTGACGTGCGTGGATGCCGGTTCGAGGAGCTAAGGCGTCGCGGGCATGAACTTTCGTCGGTTCAAGGTGGGTAATACTTGTAAATGATGTCCTGAGGGTTAGTAAACCCCGGACTTGCACATCTTAGTGTTGTGTTGAGGTGACTTGCACGCCGGATAACGGGCGTGGGGTAGAGCACCATTGGGGATCGCGACTTGGTCCGTCCCGCGTAATAAATAATAACACCTAATTGTTGAAATGAATTGGACTAATTATCATGTTTGGGCTTCGTGCCGATTATTTGAATCCTTCAGGGATTTGTATCATTGTCTTGATAACACTGTACATATTTTTATCTATAAATGGTATTTTTGCTATTCAGCATTCTTATAAGGTTATAAAAACTTGAACAAGGTCTTAATAATATTTTAGCTGTGAGCTAATGTGATATTGTTGCCCGTAGGGCTTTCTTGATTATTTGTTAGACTAATTGGGCCGAGGGCCATATGTTAGGGCATGGCATTTCATGTGAGCATATGCATACACATGCATGGATCGGACTGCACGCCGCAGTGGTATACGGATCGGGCTGCGCGCCGCAGCAGGTGTGATATTAATATTGTGCTTGGGCTGTAGGAGCCCCTCCGGAGTCTGGACACCCCCAGTGAGCACGGGTACCCAAAAGGATCGGGCTACACGCCGTAGCGATCATATGCATTGCATGGCATACATACATTGGTTTACGTGTACTACGTGGCATAACATTTTAGCACTCATACTTTACTGGCACATGTGCATTTGTTGCTTTATTGACCAGATCTCCTGGTATAAATTATTAAGGAATGCTGAGCCCGAGAGGCTGATTTGAGTGCTGACTTGCACTGCTTGAGATTCTCCCAGGTATGGGTATGTTATAATGAAAGAAAGTAGCTAAAAATTGAGATTTCTAAATAATCTACTCACATATGCTGAAAAGGAATAAAATGATAGTGTTTTTGAAGTTTTATGATAGTTCTGTATTGTGTAGCAAGAGATAGTGCCTTGCGTGGTTTTCTTCCCTTCAGCATTATTTACTTTTATAACCGCTGAGTTGGAAGTACTCACACCCGACTCTATGCACCTTGTGTGCAGATCCAGGTACATTACAGCAGAGCTGATTCCATTGTGGCTCGGAAGTGCTTTTGGACAGTCGAGGTAGCTGCCAGCGTTCGCAGGACCTGATTCTCGAGTTTGTCTATATTTTGTTCTGATCATCCCACACTTGTGCACATTTATATTCACTATTACACTTGTATATTCCGTAGAGGCTCATGACTCTTGACCCTTCGGTCTATGGGAGTTGGCACGTGTTGGGATTTGGTTCCCTGTTTTTTAATATGTATCTATCACTGTTGAATTATTTTCGTATGCCTAAATTGGATAAAGTGAGCTTATGGCTCCGTGATTGTTGTTAATTGGTCAGGCTGGCCTAGCAGTGTGCTGGGCGCCATCACGACCGGATTTGGGGTCATGACAAGTTGGTATCAGAGCCTAGGTTTACTAGGCCTCGTGAGTCTTGAGCCGGTTAGTAGAGTCTTGTGGATCGGTACGGGGACGCCTGTACTTATCCTCGAGAGGCTGCGAACCTTTAGGAAACACTTCACATTTCTTGGAATTCTTATCGTGCGCACTTGATTCAAGCTTGGGATATAATTTTTGAAATTCCTTCCATACGTCTGTGTACGCATCGAGCGCTCAATAATGTAATTGCCTTATGGCTTGTGATTTCCTCGAACGAGGGGCGAGATATAATCTCTGTGAGTTCATGTTAGGCCAGTCAGGATGACTTGAGGCCGGATCCTTGTCTATGGCTTGAGCACCAAGGTATTAATTTTGCGAGTCGGTATTATGAAGTTCATACAATCGGTACTGATCCTTATTGTGCAAATGGCAGTTTGATAATGGGAGAGCTGTAAGGTATTCAGTTCTTATTGTGATTTGATATGTAGCCCTAGCTATGGGCGTGAGAAATAATTATCATATCTCGTAATTGGAAGGTAAAGTGCCTTATGTGTAGTGGAATGAGTTTAAACTCAGGAAGACTAAAGTGATCTGATTGTGTTATGATTCGAGCAGGTACAACGCAGGTTCAAGTATAAACTATGATAATATGATTCGTATAGTATTGAGACTTAATGTTGTTGAAATATATTGTGATATCTTGTTGAGTTGTGGATGTATTGTTAGAATGGTTTGGTGATTCTCTGGCAGGTGGATAGGCCAATTTACAAAGGAAACTCTGCCGAAATTTTTGGAAAATTTGGGACTTAGAAAGATTTCTGTCACCTAAATAGGGGCGTAACTGTTGTGTGTGAATGAATGCAAGAATTGCAAAAGAGTTAATATCGCTGATGATTCGAGTCTCTGTTAAGGCTTGTAAATGACTTGAGTTTAATCTCATATTAACATTTCGGCATCACTTGAGTAATAATGATATGAGTGGTTGAAAGTGCTTTGATGTATGACTCCGAGCTAAGTTGGGGAGGTTGTTATTGATTAACTGATTGCACTGTCGTGTGTTGTGTTGGCTCTGTCTCTAGGTATGTTTGGGAAATTTTGATAAAGGTTATGGTGCTTCGTAGATGTGAAGAAATACTAGGATGTTTTGAACTGATGTTGGTAATGAATGTTCGGTGTATAGAAAGTTAAGATAGCTAATTGTGTTTGTATGTAATCATGATCTGCATTGTCAGAGTTCTAACAAGGCACGAGTGGTCCTACTCAATAGGACAGTTGAATTACAACTGAATAAGGGTGAATGATGTCCGAGAATGGTTTTGCAGTTTTCAAGATTTTGCTTGTAACAGTCAGGTGCCTTAAGATTTGTATATGTGGCTAAAGATGGAGGTTTCGTTAGAGAAGATCAAGGCTTGTGTTATATTATGTGAATGATGGGATTCTAGGTATCCGTATGGGGAAGTACTGATAACAATTTAAAAATCGTGGGAAGTTCATGAAAATAAAGTGTGGTAGCTTGTGGTACTTTTGGGAAACATTGAGAGAGTATTCAGCGGCATTTGGGTCTTAGACCGTGTGGTCTTGTGTACGAGCCTTGTGTGGTAAAAAGGGGGTTGAGGCATTGTCGTACTACAGTAAAGACTGATATGAAATTAGAGATGAATCAGAAAGGAAACTTGGTAAATGGAACGACTTGTTAATGAACCAGAATGGTATAAAAAAAATGATTGATTCCTGGTAGGTGGTTGAAGTAAGGAGTCTTGCAGACATTGCAGCAGAGCTTTTGAGTGTTGGTAGTTGTGTAACTCGATATGGGTATAAGGATTCAGTCCTGGTAGTTTAACTTATGCAATGTAATTGGGGAGAAAGAGTTTATGATGTGTTTTATCACGGTTTGAAAATGAGTATATTCCTGTCGGTATGCGAAGCGTGGAATGTGTAATGAGTTTTTCTTCTATATGGGATCACGAAAGTCCTTGACTAGTGGAGTGCGCCGATGTTGAGGCGGAGGAAAAGGATATGAATTTCCATGTTGTCTTAGTGTGATATGGTATACACGATGTGTTATGGAAAGTTGATAATGGTATATTCTAGGTTTTGAGATCGGTTCATAATATATGGGAAGTCAATAAAATTATTGAGCAGCGCGGACAGCTGCAGGTGAATTAAGAATCGATCTTTCTGATAATTTAAGAAAATGGTACTGCTATTCTATTAACTTGGCAGGGAATATGATCCATAAAGGACAAGGTAATGTAAAATGATGATATCCAATGGTATGGTGGTATTCTCTTGTTGGATCGACTATAATAACTGAGTCGTTGATGGCATAGTGAAATTTCTGAATGGCCGTCGTGGAATGAATGGACGCTTGATATGCGTTATGTATTCGTACGGTGGAGTGTGGAACCAGGTATAGCGATTCATGTGTTACATATGTGTTGGAGACTAGAAGTTCTCGTAATCCGCCTATGCAGTGGTTGTATATCGCGTGTATCGGCGCCGTTTTGTGATTATTGGAAATTGGAAGCCCTAGTGGCTCACTCTTAGCTTGATATGATGAATTGGGGTTATGATACCTTATTTCAGACTGGTTGACATAAGTCAGGTCGTCTAGACAAATGTGATATGGACTATGTCGGAATATGGCACAAATTGCGTAGCAAAGTGCATCAGAGTGTGCTCCAGCGGGGTAGTTGTACCTCAAGACCAGCAGACGGCTGGTGGGTATTGCTTTGTTGGTTGGACCTTAGTAGCTGATGTTAGTGTAGAAGTATCCACCATTGATTCAGTTCCAATATTAAGAAACGTTGTCAGATGCGTTTCATGTGGCCGAGCATGAGGCTATATATATATATATATATGTTTGCTGTAATGAGAAAATTCGACTCGATATGCATTTCCTTTTTGCGAGATTTATGCGTGGATCGGGTGGCACGCCGCCACATGTATGGTATCCGGATCGGGTGGCACGCCGCCACGGGTATGTCATTGGAGCGGGTTGCACGCCGCAATAGAATATTGTGAAAATATAGTTAGTTATAAGCTACTGGGTATACAATACTTCCCCACTTCTGAGGAAAAGTCCGTTTTGAGTATCGCTTGGCAAATGGCACGTCGGTTGTGTCCTTTCAAGATTTGATAGCATACGTTAATTGTTTCACCATGGGTGAGGTTGATTGCGTGGGTTCAAGACCTAGATCTGTGCGTGCCTGACCGTTTTGAGCTTAGTGGCTTGAGGTGCTTCATGAGTAATAACGTTGGGATAGAATCACGGATCGTGGCAAGGCCACATGATGTTATGACCTCTCGAGGAGGATTCAGGTACTCTAATTCTATAATGCGAGACGCGATCTCAGTTCTATGTTATGATGTCACAAAGGAATTGAATTGCAGCTCTTTTGCTGGAGACAATTATCATGATTTGAGCTGTCATGATTCGAGTGTGTTCAAGCGTTTCTATTGGAGCCTATGTTGTGCTCGTCGTGGCTTAGGCCGGTGTTGAGGTGTCATATCACCAGTGCGGTGTGTTATAATCTAAATGACCATTGGAGTCATTAATGAATATGAGCATATTGGATCTTAGCTTGTTAGAAAGGTAAAAATCGAGGCTTGACTCCGAAACCTATTGTGGTATCGGTTAAAAGTGAAATGGATTCATGAATGGTTGACATGAGAGATGGGTTCGATATATCGCGTGTTCGGTTGCCGTGGGCATGATATGAAGGTGTTGGAACAAGACTCTATCTAATAAAAAAGGGGTTTTCAGTTGGTATTTGGTTATCATGGGAAATTGTGTGATTAGAGACTATTGTCTCGAGTGATTGGGTTGTTTGATACATCATATGATCTCGGCCGGAGTAGTGAATATGGGTTATTGCAGTGGATTCGAGTGTATCCTGAGTATAGGCATGGGATTTGCATTTGGCCTATGATTTCAGAAAGTGCAATGTGATTTATGGTTCAGATGGTCTGTGAAATTTTGACTATATGGTGTTTTCGGACTTATGTGATATAGGGTGACGTATGATCGCCCGAGTATATGCTTGGTAAGGTCATTCAGCTATTGAGTTGTTTCTAGTACAACTCTGAGTCGCTCGAGGACGAGCGTTTGTTTATGTTGGGGAGAATGTAACGACCCGGCCCGACGTTACGGGAATTTACCACCCCGTCATGTTGCAATTACATGTTTTATCCTTTTATATCAGTGTTAGAGCCTATCGGGTGAGTTAGGAGTGAATTGAATTGACAATGAAGCAAATAGCATGTTTGAAGGAAGTTTGAATATGGAAAGTCAACCAAGAGTTGACTATCGAGTTAGAGTGCTCGGAATCGGATTCTGATGATTCGACTAGTTTCGGGGGATCATTTATAACTTAGGAGAACAATCGGAATTGAATTTGGAGGTCCGGTGTAGTTTTAGGCTTGAATTGGCTAAAGTTGAATTTTGGCGAAAACCGAACGGTAGGTGATATTTTGATCCGGGGGTCGGAATGGAATTCCGACAATTTCTGTAGCTTTGTTATGTGATTTTGGATATGTCTGCAAATTTTCAGGTCATTCGGAGATCGTCTGGTCGGGTTTTTGATCGAATGTCGGTTGTAGAAGTTGAATGAAAAACTTACGCTTGAATTGCTTGAATTCGATGTTTTTCCGTGTTAAAGTATGTGTTTTTATCATTGGAGCAAGTTCGTATCGTGTTTTGTAGTATGTTGGTGGTTTTCGTTGGGGTCCCGGGGGCCTCGGGGTGAATCCGGACCATCATCCGGCATTTTTGAACATGAAAAATCTGCAGATATTTGCAGAAACAGTGCAGGATTTTTAGCCTTCGCGTTCGCGAGGCAAGGCCCACGTTCGCGTAGGCGGGGACCAGTTGGTCATCGCGTTCGCGAAGAGGAGGGCCGCGATCGCGTAAGAGGACATAGGGAGGCATCGTGTTCGCGTGTATGGAAGTCGCGTTCGCGTAGAAGAAGAAGGAAAGGCATCGCGTTCGCGTCAGCATGGTCGCGTTCGCGAAGAAGAAAATCTGGTGGCTGAGAAAAATGGTCATCGCGAACGCGTGGTTCAGTGCCGTGTTCGCGAAGGGTTAGCCTGTCTGTGCATCGCGGACGTGAGTGGAGTCACGCGAACGCGTAGAGCAAAGGTTCCAGGCAGTGAAGTTAAAACCAGAACATTTCATATACGGGTTTCACTCCTAGAAACCCCCATTGTTGAGCTCTAGAGTGAGAAAGTGACGGGAATGGCTGGGAAATCATCGGGTTATTGTCGGAGGTAAGTTTTATGTTTCATTTGCGCGTTTTTATCTTGAAATCCCCCTTTATTTCACTGAAATTAGATCAAATTGTGGGGAAATTTAGCCTAGGCGAGGGCTTTGGTAAAATACCGATTTGAGCGGGCAAATGGAGTCCGATTTTGGTAAATTTTATATGTATGGACTCGTGGCGAGACGAGGGTTCTGGAAATTTGAGTTTCGAAATTTTTTGAGATGTGGGCCTGGGGCTCGGGGTTTGCAAATTTCGTGATTTTTGATATTTTTCGAGTTCTTTCGATTGGGTGATGTTCCACTAGCCTATTTTGATATATTTGTGCTGATTTGTGCTAGTTTTGACGTGCGTGGACGCCGGTTCGAGGAGCTAAGGCGTCGCGGGCATGAGCTTTCATCGGTTCGAGGTGGGTAATACTTGTAAATGATGTCCTGAGGGTTAGTAAACCCCGGACTTGCACATCTTAGTGTTGTGTTGAGGTGACTTGCACGCCGGATAACGGGCGTGGGGTAGAGCACCATTGGGGATCGCGACTTGGTCCGTCCCGCGTAATAAATAATAACACCTAATTGTTGAAATGAATTGGACTAATTATCATGTTTGGGCTTCGTGCCGATTATTTGAATTCTTCAGGGATTAGTATCATTGTCTTGATAACACTGTACATATTTTTATCTAAATTTAAGGTTTTAAATGGTATTTTTGCTATTCGGCATTCTTATAAGGTTATGAAAAACTTGAACAAGGTCTTAATAATATTTTAGCTGTGAGCTAATGTGATATTGTTGCCCGTAGGGCTTTCTTGATTATTTGTTAGGCTGATTGGGCCGAGGGCCATATGTTAGGGCATGACATTTCATGTGAGCATATGCATACACATGCATGGATCGGACTGCACGCCGCAGTGGTATACGGATCGGGCTGCGCGCCGCAGCAGGTGTGATATTGATATTGTGCTTGGGCTGTAGGAGCCCCTCCGGAGTCTGGACACCCCCAGTGAGCACGGGTACCCAAAAGGATCGGGCTACACGCCGTAGCGATCATATGCATTGCATGGCATACATACATTGGTTTACGTGTACTACGTGGCATAACATTTTAGCAATCATACTTTACTGGCACATGTGCATTTGTTTCTTTATTGACCAGATCTCCTAGTATAAATTGTTAAGGAGTGCTGAGCCCGAGAGGCTGATTTGAGTGCTGACTTGCACTGCTTGAGATTCTCCCAGGTATGGGTATGTTATAATGAAAGAAAGTAGCTAAAAATTGAGATTTCTAAATAATATACTCACATATGCTGAAAAGGAATAAAATAATAGTGTTTTGAAGTTTTATGATAGTTCTGTGTAACAAGAGATAGTGCCTTGCGTGGTTTTCTTCCCTTCAGCATTATTTACTTTTATTACCGCTGAGTTGGAAGTACTCACACCCGACTCCCTGCACCTTGTGTGCAGATCCAGGTACATTACAGCATAGTTGATTCCATTACGGTTCGGGAGTGCTTTTGGACAGTCGAGGTAGCTGCCAGCGTTCGCAGGACCTGATTCTCCAATTTATCTATATTTTGTTCTGATCATCCCACACTTGTGCACGGTTATATTCACTATTTACACTTGTATATTCCGTAGAGGCTCATGACTCTTGACCCTTTCGGTCTATGGGAGTTGGCACGTGTTGGGACTTGGTTCCCTGTTTTTAATATGTATCTATCATTGTTGAATTATTTCCGTATGCTTAAATTGGATAAAGTGAGCTTATGGCTCCGTGATTGTTGTTAATTGGTCAGGCTGGCCTAGCAGTGTGCTGGGCGCCATCACGACCGGATTTGGGGTCGTGACACTATTGTAGTATCCTTCCACTATTATTTTTACTAGTATATGTATTTTCATATTTATAATATAGTTCTTTTTATTGTTACTTTCTTATTTTCATAATGTATGATTAGTTGTTCATTATCTAAGTTGTATGGTTTAACTTTTTCTAGCCATTTTATTCCTAATATAATATTTTTATCTCCTTGGTATATTTTAAATCTTATTATCATAATTATTCCTCCTATAATTATTTCTTTTCCGCTATTTCTTCACTAGCTATCATGCCTTTAGGTAATTCGGGGTATAATTTTTCACTAGTTAGTATCTCATCTTCTGTGATTAATTCTCTTGTTATATCGTTTTCTTCTTGTCCTGTATTTATAAGTATTAAGTATTTTCTTCCGTTCATTACTCCTGTTATATAATAATGGTGATGTTTTATTTCTCCTGGTAATTGCTCTATAAGTTTAGGTATTTTATATCCTACCTTATCTGATGTGCTTGTTTTATTTGATGATGTTTGTCCTACTTCAAAACTCAATCTTTTTTATTTTCTTAGTCTTTCTTTTACTATGTCTAAATCTTCTTCTATGTCTAATTCATTATAACTATACTCATTGTTATCTATAACTGTAACTATTCTTTCAAAAGGATTTTCTATCTTTATTTTGTTTATTTTATTTCTTGCCATTATCTTATGCTTAGTTGTTAATATATATATAATTTTTACATCTTGCTGTAAATATCTTACTACCTGGGGTTAATTCTATTCCTGACATTTTCCAGTATAATACGAGTGATTTATCTATATTGTGAGTTCGAGTCTCCCCAAGAGCAAGGTGGGTAGTTCTTGGAGGGAAGGATGTCGGGGGTCTATTTGGAAACAGCCTCTCTACCTTAGGGTAGGGGTAAGGTCTGCGTACACACTACCCTCCCCAGACCCCACTAAGTGGGATTATACTGGGTTGTTGTTGTTGTTGTTGTTGTTGTTATTGCTACTGAATAGCTAGCACTAATTATGAACTTAAATTTTTGGTATATCAAATTTCCTCGTACTGCACTTATTATACTTTTTTCTATAGGTTGTATAATTCTATCATCTGCTAGATAAATTTCTATTGATGTATCTATCCCTTCTGTAAAACATGCCTTTATTAATATTTCTGTTCCTCCTAGATGTACGTATTTAATTGGGTTTTTTTTGCCTTTCTATCTTATATTTCTTTATTTATTATACATTTATTTATTATTGGTATTTTAGCTTTTCCTTTGGTGTATTTACAGTCTATTATGTGTTCTCTTTGGCTAATTACATAGTATTATTCTTTACTTCTTTTAAACCAATTTTTTATTTTTAGTATATCTAATATTTTTTCTACACTTAGGTCTAATTCTTTTCCTTTTATTTGTTCAAATATATTTTCATCAAATATTACTTTTTGTTCCGTAGATTCTTCATCTTGGTATTCTTCTTGGGTTATTATATTTATTTCTGTCACGACCCCAAATCCGGTCGTGATGGCGCCCAACACTCGGCTAGGCCAGCCTGACCATTCAACAGAAACACAGAGCTATTAGCTTACGTAAACCATTTTTGGCTTAAACAAAAATAGAACAACAGTAATGGAATAACCAAGTACAGGGATCACATCCCAAAAACAATAACAACTCCCCAAGGACCAGGGGTCACGAGTCATGAGCCTCTACAGAGTATACAAAGTGTATATAGTGAATATAACTGTGAACAAGTGTGGGATGGTCAGAACAAAAATATAGACAAACTGGAGAATCAGGTCCTGCGAATGCTGGCAGCTACCTCGACTGTCCAAAAGCACTCCCGAGTCGCGATAGAATCAGCTCTGCTGTGATGTACCTGGATCTGCACACAAGGTGCGGGGAGTCGGGTGTGAGTACTTCCAACTCAGTGGTATAAGTAAATAATGCTGAAGGGAAGAAAACCACGCAAGGCACTATCTCATGCTACACAATACAGAACTATCTTTTTATTCCTTTCTAGCATATGTGAATAGATTATTAGAAATCTCAATTTTTAGCTTCTTTCTTTCATGATAACGTGCCAATACCTGGAACAATCTCAAGCAGTGCAAGTCCGCACTCAAATCAGCCCCTCGGGCTCAGCACTCCTTATCAATTTACACCAGGAGATCTAGTCAATAAGGCAACTAATGCATGTGTGCCAGTAATGTATGAGTGCTAAATGTTATGCCACGTAGTACACGTAAACCAATGTATGTATGCCATGCAATGCATATGACCGCTACGGCGTGTAGCCCGATCCAATTTGGGTACCCGTGCTCACTTTGGGGGTTCAGACTCCGGAGGGGCTCCTACAGCCCAAGCACGATATTAATATCACACCTGTTGCGGCGCGCAGCCCAATCCGTATACCACTGCGGCGTGCAGTCCGATCCATGCATGTGTATGCATATGCTCACAAAAATTATCATGCCCTAACATATGGCCCTCGGCCCCAATCGGTCTGACAAATAATCAAGAAAGCCCCACGGGCAACAATATCATATTAGCTCACAGCTAAAAATGTCATTAAGACCTTGTTCAAGTTTTTTCATAACCTTATAAAAATGCTGAATAGCAAAATACCATTTAAAATCTTAAATTTAGAATAAAATATGCACATTGTTATCAAGACAATGATACCAATCCCTGAAGGATTCAAATAATCGGCACGAAGCCCAAACATGATAATTAGTCCAATTCATTTCAACAATTAGATGTTATTATTTATTACGCGGGACGGACCAAGTCACAATCCCCAATGGTGCTCTACCCCACGCCCGTTATCCAGCGTGCAAGTCACCTCAACACAGCACTAAGATGTGCAAGTCCGGGGTTTAGTAACCCTCAGGACATCATTTACAAGTATTACACACCTCGAATTGATGAAAACTCATGCCCGCGATGCCTTAGCTCCTCGAACCGGCATCCACGCACGTCAAAACTAGCCAAAATCAGTACAAATATATCAAAATAGGCTAATGGAACATAACCCAATCGAAAGAACTCGAAAAATATCAGAAATCACGAAATTGGCAAAACCTGAGCCCCGGGCCCACATCTCGAAAGATTTCGAAACTCATATTTCCAGAACCCTCGTCTCGCCACGAGTCCGTACATATAAAATTTACCAAAATCGGAGTTCGATTGGCCTTTCAAAACCCAAATTTTCATTTTCAATTTCTATGCCACAATCCTTCACAATTTCTACCCAAATTCTTGAAGATTGATGTTAATTCTACCATAAAATGATGTTTTTGAGTCAATAAACTTACCTCCGATGAATACCCGATGATTTCCCAGCGTTTTCCCGTGATTTCTTCTCTCTAGGGCTCAAAATTATGTTTTTGGGGTATAAACCCGCGACTACACTGTCTTTGCATTTTTATTCACTGCCAGACCCATCTGTTCTATGCGTTCGCGTGCGCTCCCACGCGTTCGCGATGCCCAGCTTCATTATACTCTTCGCGTTCGCGTTACCCTCCACGCGTCCGCGATGCACATGTCAATTTACCCTTCGCGAACGCGACATGCCCACGCGTTCGCGATGCACATTTCTTCAGCCGTCCGGGAAATCCTTCTACGCGAACGCGGCAACAATCCACGCGAACGCGATGACTCATAAATTCCTTATACGCGAACGCGACCTTCACCCACGCATTCACGATGCTTCACAGTCTACCCTCTACGCGAACGCGAACCCATCCTCACGAACGCGATGCACTACTTAGCCCGGCCTACGCAAACGCGACCCCAGGAACGCGATCGCGATGCTTTGACCCGCCTGGCCTTCGCGAACGCGGGCCTTGCCCTCGCAAACGCGAAGGCTAAAATCCTACCCAGAGATGTGCAATTTACAGCAGACTTTTCCTTGCTTCAAAATGCCGGATGATAGTCCGGATTCATCCCGAGGCCCCCGGGACCCCAACGAAAACCACCAACATACTCCAAAACACGATACGAACTTGTTCCAATCATAAAAACACCATCCTAAACATCAAAATCAACATTTTTACACGGATTCAAGCCTAAGTTTCTTCAAAACTTTCAAAACTAACATTCAATCCAAAACCCGATCAAACGACGTCCGAATGACCTGAAAATTTGCAGACACATCCAAAATCACATAACAAAGCTACAAAAATTGTCGGAATTCCATTCTGACCCCCGGATCAAAATCTCACCTACCGTTCGGATTTCGCCAAAATTCAACCTTCGCCAATTCAAGCCTAAAACTACACCGGACCTCCAAATTCAATTCTGATTGCTCTCCTAAGTCATAAATGATCCCCCGAAACTAGTCGAATCATCAGAACCCGATTCCGAGCACTCTAACTCAATAGTCAACTCTAGGTTGACTTTCCATATTCAAACCTCCTTCAAACATGCTATTTGCTTCATTTTCAATTCAATTCACTCCTAACTCACCCGATAGATTCTAACACTGATATAAAAGCATAAGATATGTAAATGCAAGGTAACGGGGTGAAAATTCTCGTAACGACGGGCCGGGTCGTTACAATTTCTTTTTCAGTCATCTATTAGTTTATTGTCTTCATTATCTTACTCTAATATTGAATTATTTTCTATTTCATTTTCTGATAATTTATATATATTGTCATTACTTTCTAATTCATAATGTATGTATTCCATATGTACATATTCTTCGTCTTTTATTATTATTTTTGATACTTGTTTAGCTTTTTGGTTTTTAGGTATTTTGCAGTCTTTTGCTAGATGTCCTAGTTTTCCGCTATTATAACATTTACATTCTGATAATTTTTCTTAGGTCTGTACTGCCTTTTGTTATTAAATATTTTCACATAATATCTCCGTCTAGGTTTTTTATACTTGAATTTGACTTATACTTTTTGTATTTTTTAATTTTATTATGATTTTTATTATAGTATCTTTTATTGCATCCAAATTGCGGTGCTATTTTATCTTTACAACATGCTAGAATTTTTATTAACGTTTTTTCCATTTTAATTTCTTCTTTATGTTTTTCACATAATTCTGCGAACCAGTTTTGTAAGTATTTAATTCTTGCCCCTAAAGTATCTTGTAATGCTGCATTATTCCAATCTTTTAATATTTTTGAACTAAATGATTCTGGTAATTTTGAAAAATATAATTTTCTTATTTCTTTACTTTCCTCTATACTATATATTCCTTTATAGTAAAATTCTTTAAATGCACATGTATATTCGTCTATGTAACACATTACATATTGCTAATTTTGACATTAAATTTCTATTTAATATTTTTTCTCTATGCTGTTCTACTTCTTTTGTTCCTGCACTACTAAATTCATTTCTTATAGTTGTTTCATATTTATGCAAAAATTCTATAGCTGTTGTAGCTTTTTCACCATCAAATTTTTTATCATTTCTTAATGCTCCTAAGGTATCTTTAGTCATATTTTGTAACCATAACTTAGTCGTTCCTATTAACGTTCTTTCTATGTATTCTGGTACATCTGATATTCCTATCTTATTATCTATAATTTGTTTTGTCATGTAACCTACCCATAACTGGATTGTTTTATTTATATCTTTTACACAATCTAGGTCTAAGAAATTATGTTGTATTGTCGTTGGTATTTGTGTCGGAATCCACTTTGTATATCTTGGTTCTTTATCATTCCTATATGTTTTCTTATAATTATAATCTATATAATTTTTCTGTTCTGGTTGTGTATCTTTTGTTCCTGATGTACTAGGTTTTTCATCTATTATAGCATTTATTTCTATACGATCATTTCTACCTTCTTCGTTTTCTTCGACTTGTGCTATATTTTCTAAAAGTTCCGTATATGTTTCGCTTGTTTCTGAATAATTTCCTAAATCACTATTATTATTTGGTTCATTTATTTCTTCAGTTCTAATTATTTCTAATTTTGTATTATTTTCTAACTTTTCTTCTTTTCCTTCTTGTAATTGTTCGTTGAATCTATTTATCTCAAGTTGTAATTTATTTTCTTGTTCTTTTTCTTTTTGTCTAGTTTCGTATAGTTCTTTTAACATGTTTAATTCTTTTTCTAATTCTATTATTCTAGCATTTTTCGTTTCTTCTATCTGTTTTATTTCTCTTTTTGATTGTTGTTTAATTTTTTCTATCTCATATTTTCGATCTATCTCCTTATTTTCTCTTGTTATTCTTACTAAAGCAGTTAAGCTATCTTCTAGTTTTAGTATTCTTTTTCTAACATAAAATAATTAAATTCACAATATAATCCATATAATTTATTTTTAATTCTATCTGCTTCTTTTAATCTATCTTGTTTATTACTAATAGTTTCGTTAGCTCTGATACCATTTTGGGGGGTTGGGTCGGATATAGCTCCGATTAGCTCTGTTATTGGTGTTATTGGTCGTTTAGGTTGATTAGTTACTTCTTGTGATGGTAGCTGGTTAATTTTTTGATTCATTGCTGGTTAAATGCTAAATTATAATTTTCTTTAGCTAGAGATTATAATAACAGTAATTTTTCTATATTTTTATTTAATGACTCTATGTGTGTAATTTTTTTAGTTTGCATATAATTATCTAGATCATTTTTCATATTTTGTTCGGTTTTAGCTATTTCAAGCATAGTTTCTGTCCAATAATTTAAATATTCATAATTTATCATATCTTAGTCTGTTTCGGGTCCTGAATCCCATGTATTAGTATAGTCATAATTATATACTTCTTCTAGTTCTTCACTCCATTCTTGGTTTATTATTTCTGTTAAAACTAGATTTTCGTATTCTTGAATCTGATTCCATATATTTTTTCTTATTTCAGGTTCGGTTATCCTTCTAAGTACGTAAAAGATTAATATCTTATAATTATCTGCCATCTCATCTAGTAGGTATGTTATCATTATTTCATATGTTGCTATTGTTCTTAAGATATTCCTTCTAATCTTCTTACTTTACTATCATATTCATCACACAATAATAGGATATAAAGAACAATTTTTCTGGTCACTACCATGGCCCTTTGCTCTAATCATTTACCCTAGCAATGTCCTTAACTTTGTGTAACGACCCGACCCGTCATTACGGGAATTTCCACCCCGTTACCTTACATTTACAAATCTTATGCTTTCATATCAGTATTAGAGTATATCGGGTGAGTTAGGGGTGATTCGGGTTGAAAATGAAGCAAATAGCATGTTTGAAGGAAGCTTGAATATGGAAAGTCAACCTAGAGTTGACTATCGAGTTAGAGTGCTCGGAATCGGATTCTGATCATTCGACTAGTTTCGGGGGATCATTTATGACTTAGGAGAGCAATCGGAATTGAATTTGGAGGTCCGGTATAGTTTTAAACTTGAATTGGCGAAGGTTGAATTTTGGCAAAAACCGGATGGAAGGTGAGATTTTTATCCGGGGGTCGGAATGAAATTCCGACAATATCTGTAGCTTCGTTATGTGATTTTGGATATGTCTGCAAATTTTCAGGTCATTCGGACATCGTTTGATCGGGTTTTGGATTGAATGTTAGTTTTGAAAGTTTTGAAGAAACTTAGGCTTGAATCCGTGTGTAAATGGTGAATTTGATGTTTAGGATAGTGTTTTTATGATTGGAACAAGTCCGTATCATGTTTTGGAGTATGTTGGTGGTTTTCGTTGGGGTCCCGGAGGCCTCGGGATGAATTCGGACCATCAACCGGGCATTTTGAACTTGGCAAAATCTGCAGAAAACTGCAGGTTACTATGTAGGCATTTAAGCCTTCGCGTTCGGGTGGCATTGGCCGCGTTCGCGAAGGCCAGGTGGCCTAAAGCATCGCGTTCGTGATTAGGGCGTCGCGTTCGCATAGGACAGGTGGGGTGAAGCTTCGCGTTCGTGTGACTGGGAGTCGCGATCGTGTAGAAGGAAATGGGAGAGCTTCACGTTCGCGTGGGAGTGTGCGCGTTCGCGTAGAAGAAGAACCCGGCGGCTGGGAGATTGTGCATCGCGAACGCGTTGTGCATCGTCACATTCGCTAAGGGTAAACTAGAGCTGAGCATCGTGAACGCGTGAAGACCATCGCGAACGCGTAGGGTTAAATGTTCTGGCAGTGAATTAAATTGCAGAACAGAGGGCTCGAGGGTTCATTCACCCAAAACACAATTTTGAGCCCTAGAGAGAAGAAAACACTGAGATATCATCGGGTATTCATCGGAGGTAAGATTCTTGACTCAAAAACATAATTTTATGGTAGAATTAACATCAATCTTCATGAATTTGGGTAGAAATTGTGAAACATTGGGGCCTAGGTATTGAAAACGGGATTTTGAGTTTTGGAAGGCCATTTGAACTCCGATTTCGATAATTTTTATATGCACGGACTCGTGGAGAGATGAGGATCGCGTTGGTACTAATTTCGGAATTTTCCGAGCAATGGGCCCGGGGTCGGGTTTTACCAACTTAGTGTATTTATGCGAATTTCATGTAAATTGAAATGGGTTATGATTCTTTGACACGTATTTGATATAATTATTGTGGTTTGACTAGATTATACGCACGAGGAAGCAAATTTCAAAGGAAAAGGCATCGCAGACGAGTCTACGGCCGGCTAGAGGTGAGTAGTTTGTGTATATGGTAGTTTGAGGGTTCGAAACCCCGGCTTAGCACATTGTGACACTAGTAGGGCATGGCTCGCACCACGTGGCAGGTGCGAGGATTGATTGTGACTAGGAATTGAGACTTGGTCCATCCCGGATATGAAGAATATGCTATTAGTGATGGATGAATACTGTGTTTGACATAATAGTGGGCTGAAGGCCTTGTTTGGGGCCTTGTGCCGACCTGTAGTATCCCTAGGGGATAATATATATGTGATAGCTATACTTGCTTAATCACTAGTCTCAGTCCAGGAAATTGAAATCACAGTATTGATATGCTAAGTCACAGGTTTTTGCAAAAATGGAATAAAACTTAAAGTATTTTCATAAATTATGAACTGGCATCTGGAAATAAGTAATTTGAGCTGTTTGTGACTTATCTGATTTTTTGTGGACTGAGGATGGATCGGGCTGCTCGCCGCAGTGGTTATTATGATATGAGTATCGGGCTGCACGCCGCAGCGGTATTTGCGTTTGGGCTGTAGGAGCCCCTCCGGAGTCTGTACACACCCCTAGTGAGCGCCGTCGACGTTAAATGGATCGGGCTACACGCCGTAGCGGTTATGTGCATTGCATTGCATCTTTATCTGTTGAATTATTCCGTGGTAGCTGTATTGTATTGTTGATGCTAGTCGTAGGAGATTCGGACTGTAGTTTAGCTTCATATTGTGGTATTCTGTGGATTTCCTACTTTCAGTTGCTTTTATATATTTATTACTCATTGAGTACTTAGTACTCACCCCTACTCCCTGCACCTTTTGTGTGCAGACTCAGGTACTGTAAGGCCCCATAAAATGTTTGTGCATAAAACCTAGTAGTTGTGGTGTCATGGTCCGAATAATGTGTTAGGAGAGATGGGGTTCATGTAGATGTGTTTTCAGACCACAAGAGCCTCCAATATTTGTTCAAGCAGAAAGAGCTGAATCTAAGACAGCGACGGTGGTTAGAATTGCTCAAGGACTATGATATGAACATATTGTACCATCCAGGGAAGGCAAATGTGGTAGCCGAAGCTCTTAGTCGAAAATCCATGGGTAGTTTGGCTCATTTGGGTGTGGATCAGAGACCCCTGGCTCGAGAGGTTTACCAATTAGCCAGTTTGGGTATTCGTATCTCGGCGTCAGACGAGGGGAATGTTTTGGTGCATAATGGAGCAGAATCATCATTGGTCGCGGAAATCAAGGAAAAGAAGTTCATGGATCCAGCATTGGTTCGGGTGAAAGAAGCAGTTATAAATGGCAAAACCTCAGCATTTGTACTCAGTAGCGAGGATGGTGTATTGCGGTGTCAAGGTAGACTATGTGTTCCGGACATAGACGAGCTTCGGGAAAGGGTAATGGCAGAGGCACATATTTCCAGATATTCTGTACACCCAGGTTCCACGAAAATGTATCATGATCTTAAGGAGATTTATTGGTGGAACGGAATGAAAAGGGATGTGGCAAGCTTTGTAGCTAAATGTCCGAACTGTCAACAAGTGAAGGCCGAGCATCAACGGCCCGGTGGATTAACTCAGCTTATAGAAATACCAAGGTGGAAATGTGAGATGATCAATATGGATTTCGTGGTAGGGTTACCTCGCACTCAGCGTAAGTTCGACTCAATATGGGTGATAGTGGATCGACTCACTAAATCAGCTCACTTCCTGCCAGTCAAGTCCACTGATACTGCGGAGCAATATGCAAGGTTGTACATCAAGGAGATAGTAAGGCTTCATGGCACTATCTTGGATCGCGGGGCTCAGTTCACAGCTAATTTTTGGAAGAAGTTTCAGCAAGGTTTGGGAACTTAGGTAAATCTCAGCACAACCTTCCATCCGCAGACCGACGGTCAGGCCGAACAGACTATTCAAACGCTTGAAGATATGTTGCGGGCTTGTATCTTAGACTTCAAAGGTAATTGGGATGAACACTTGCCACTGAAAGAATTTGCTTATAATAACAGCTATCATGCTAGCATTCGATGGCCCCGTTTGAGGCATTGTACGGGAGAAGGTGTAGGTCGCCAATCGGGTGGTTTGAGGTAGGTGAAGCGGAATTGCTAGGGCCAGATATGGTGTACGAGGCTATGGAAAAAGTTAAGGTTATTCAGGAAAGGATGAAAACTGCACAGAGTCGCCAGAAATCCTATGCAGAAGTTCGCCGAAGGGATTTGGAGTTTCAAGTCGATAATTGGGTGTTCTTGAGCGTATCTCCTATGAAGGGAGTCATGCGATTCGGAAAGAAAGGGAAATTGAGTCCTAGGTATGTTGGGCCATATCGGATTGTTCAAAGGATTGGTCAAGTTGCTTATAGGCTGGAGTTGCCTCCTCAGATGTCATCGGTGCACCCGGTATTCCATGTGTCCATGTTGAAGAAGGTAATTGGAGATCCATCCACCATCATGCCAGTCGAGGCTATTGAGGTTAATGAAGATTTGTCATATAAAGAAGTTCCAGTTGCCATTCTTGATAGGCATGTCCGTAAGTTGAGGAATAAGGAAGTTGCATCCGTTAAAGTATTGTGGCGAAGTCAACAAGTTGAGGAAGCCATGTGGGAAGCAGAGAAAGAGATGAAGGAAAAGTACCCCCATTTGTTTGATCAAGCTTAGAAGAAATTAGGTGACCCTTCTACTCCTAGTAACTGTCACCTTGTCCAAGTTGTTTCCCTCTTAGTATTAGTAAAGTCTCCTTCATTTTGTAATGAGTTAAATGTGTTGTTACCTTGGGTCACTTGAACCTTTCTTGATAAATGAAAGCCTTATAAAGATTTACGTGTTAAATAAACGACTAACAGTAAGTGTAAATTGGAAATTCGTGTGTTTATGTGTATGAGGTGTATTGAAATGGTTAAATAAGGAATGGACTCATTGAAGTGACTAGTCTATGTGCAATTGTAACAATGTGATGGAATATGTGCAGTCGTCGAGGTAAGAAAGTGCATACAAGTTGTGGAAAGTATTGTATTTGTGTATTGTTGTTTGGTAATGTGTTTTGGGGGCCCTCTGGCAGGTGGATATGTCCATAATACAAAGGAAACTCTGGCAAAATTTTTCTAAAATATAAGAGTTAGTTAAAATTTTGATAGTTTGCATATCATGTCTTTCAAAACCAACTCATTTTCAAATTCCTCATTCGAGGATGAATGATCTTAAGGGGGGGAGGATGTAAGGCCCCGTAAAATTTTTGTGCATAAAATCTAGTAGCTGTGGTGTCATGGTCCGAATAGTGTGTTAGTAATGCATAGAATTCTTCGCGGCGAGCTTGCTCGCCGCGGTTCGGACCCTTGGTAGTGATTTAAGTTTCAAAAATGTAGAGAATCAATTTTTCCAGAAAAGTGTCAATTCTGCAATCAAGAATGCGACCGCACATCTGCTATGCGGACCGCATTCTTGCCGCAGAACTTAACAGAAGGTTCCCAAAATAATGTTGAAAATACGGTCGATATGCGATCGCATAATGGATCTGCGGACCGCAGATCTACCGCATAATCTCTCATCAGTTTGGAATGTCAAATCTGCGGTGCACGTTGCGACCGTAGATCAAGAATACGGACCGCATTTTGGTCGCATTCCGTAACAGAACTTGTGTAAATTTTGAGGCAATTCCGCGGTCACTATGCAGACCGCATGTTGATTCTGCGATCGCAGATGCGACCGCAGAATTGACCCGGCCCAGAAATTTTATAAAATTTGACCCGATCTCTTCTTTAATATAACGCCTTTCTCCTTCATTTTATCATATCATCTTACCAAAATTAGAGTGAGAAGAGAGGGGTTTTAGAGAGAGAAGTCCTTCATCTTCAAAGATTGTTCCAACCATTTAGTCTAAAGGATTCTAGGACAAAGATTCAACTTCCCCAAATCATTTCAAGGTAAAAACCCTAGCTATTTTCTCTAATTTTCAGTTTTAAAATGGGTAAAGGAAGGTTTGCATATAATAGCTTTTGAAAATGGAATTTTACACTCATGCATGATTATTGAACTTGATTTTTAGTAAAAATAAGTGAGTAGAAGTAAGAGTCTTCAAGAACAAGGTCGGCAAAGATAGGATAGCTTGGGTAAGCATAAAGTAGGAAGTTAAATGAAGGAAATTCGATACCAAGTATGTATGACTAATTTTGATTCTTGTGAAATCGCCCATATGTGTGAAAATTGTTTGGTTCGTGTTAATTTGACAAATTGTGTGAAATTCTTGATGTTGTTGTTGGATATTCAAAGTTGTTGTTGAACTATGAGTGATGTACTATGGAATATGAACCGAAAGATAAATGAGAGTTGAATTGTGTAAAGAATTGTGAATAATGGTTATGATGGCATATATGGCACCTTGTGGAAAAGAAATGAAACACTTGAGGATTGTTAAGTTGTTGAACAATGCGGTATGAATATTCTCGATTTTGCAAACACTGTAACTTGGTTGTGATATTGGTTTGAGAAGTAATTGAGAACATGAACCAACTTGTAAGTTGCTTATTTGAACTTGTTGAAATTGCGTGTAGTACCTTATCTGCTGTTTGTAATTGTTGTGTTTTAAACTGTAAGGTGGGATCGGGTTGCATGCCGCAACATGAGGAAATAAGGTGTGGGTTGGGGTGATAAGGGTGGCCGAGGTAATAAGGGTGGACGAGGTAATAAGGATGGAAAGCGATCGAAATCACAATTGAAAATTGATATAAAAATCAATAATGTGAAATTGTGAAAGGAGATAGCATGAGAGTTTGCAACCTGTGGGACACTGATTGCCCCTTTGTTTGACTTCTTGTGCTTTACGTGATTGATTGGATATTGATAAATTTGTTGATCTTAGAAAGTGCTTTGTGTTGAGAATTATCTGAAATGAGAAAAATGTGGAAAACATGGTTGGCTGGCTTAATTAATTCTTGATGTAATTCAATGGCTTGAGTTTACTTGAGACAAAGTTTGTCCATACATACCAGTACAATTCTAGTGTATTGACGTCCCTTTTGCCGGGGGCGCTACATTCGTGTTATGATTGTAGGTGGATCAGTAGCAGGCACCTCTACTTCAGCTCATCGGTAGTAGTATCCTTCATCTTCCACTGCCTGTTTTGGTGAGCCCCTTTCTTCCTCGGGGCCCTGTGTGGCTCATGCCACTTTTATTTCAGACTTTATTCTGGATTTTGTAAGGTATAGCCGGAGCCTTGTTACCGGCAATTATTGTATTCCCTTTTGTATCCTATAGGCTCTGTAGACATGTAAACTGTGGGATTCCAGTCTTATGTATGTATTATGTCGGGCGATGTAAAAACTGTAAACCTGTTAATGAATCACTCGTATGGTTATGTTTGACCATTGTGAAATCTGTTATAATTGGTAAGATATTTGGTTAATGAGAAACAGTTAACACAGGGGTAACGCGTGGGAGTGAAAGGCACCCAGATCCGCTTGACTGGGGCTACCCGGTCAGGCATCGGTTATGTCCCTCGATTTAGGGCGTGACAGGTAGTCAGGAGCAGTAGACAGGCATTTCCAGCGTTTGCAGAGTCATACCGAGTTGCTGAGATAGCTGCTGACGTTCGCAGAACCTAGCTTCTCCTCCTCATTCCAGTTGTTATTTTATATTCAGACTTGAGTATTTCCATACAGTATTCTCTATTTCTATCGGGATTTGTTAGAGGCTCTAGACTTGTGACTCCAGATCTTTGGGAGTGTCTGTTATTTTCGCACTTCTCAGTATTTTATTCGTATTATTATTATTGGAGTTTCTATGACTCATATATTCTTCTTGAGTTGTCCATTTGGGACGGATATTATTGGTGATAATCATTTGTTGGTCTGGCTGGCCTAGCTTGATTGTTGGGCGCCATCACGACTGGATTTGGGGTCGTGACAAGTTGGTATCAGAGCCTAGGTTGTTTAGGACTCGCGAGTCATGAGCCGGTTTAGTAGGCTTTCGCGGATTGGTACGTAGACGTCCGTATCTATCCTCAGAAGGCTACAGAAACTTTAGGAAAACCCTCATTTTTCTTGGATTCATATCGTACGGTTTGTGTTATCGTGAAACTAAATTTTTCCCATATTCTATTCTCTCGCAGATGGCGAGAACACGTGCTAGCAGACGTGGCAGACGTGGTAGACGACCACCATTGGTACCTAGAGGCCGTGGTCGTGGTAGAGGTAGGGCAGCAGTACCAGCACCTGCTGACTCACCAGTTGACCAGGTTCAGGGTCCGACTCCAATTGTAGATGCTCCGGCAGCTCAGGTTCAGGCGCCGACAGTTCCTATTGTGATATCGGGTCTTCAAGAGACTTTGGCTCAGATTCTATCGGTATGCACTGGTTTGGCTTAGGTAGTTGCAGCCTCTACTGTATCGGCTTCTTCACAGGCAGTGGGAAGGAATCAAACCCCCGTAGCTCGCACACCCGAGCCGGTAGTTCAGGGTATCCAGGCACCTGGGGCAGCTCCAGTTCAGCCAGTTGCACCCGTTGCACCAGCTCCTACTCATGTGGTTCCAGTTATGCCCAACGATGAGCAGCGTCGTCTGGAGATATTTGAGAGACTACAGCCTCCGGCATTCAGTGGTACTGAGGGCGAGGACGCCAAGTGTTTTCTTGATAAATGTCAGCGTATGCTTCGCACCGCAGGCATTCTGGAGTCCAGCGGTGTAGCTTTCACAACTTTTCAGTTCTCAGGCCCTGCCTTTCAGTGGTGGGAGGATTTTGAGAGGCGTAGGCCCGCTGGGGCAACCCCTCACTTGGCAGCAGTTCTCCACGGTATTTTTGGAGAAGTATGTGCCTCAGTCCCAGAGAGAGGAGCTAAGACGCCAGTTTGAATGGCTGAAATAGGAAGATATGACGGTTACTCAGTATGAGATGAGATTCACACAGTTAGCTCGTCATGCCATGTGGGTGGTTCCTACGGACAGAGAGAGGATCCGGAGATTTATTGATGGCCTTATTTATCCCATCCGTATATTGATGACCAGAGAGAGAGCTTCAGCAGTTACCTTCAAGGAGGTGGTTCATGCTGCCCGTCATATTGAGACCGATCGCCGCAGAGAGCAGGAGGAGAGAGAGGCTAAGAGGCCTCGTGGTACTAGCAGTTACAGTGGTGCTCCTTCGAGGGTCCAACCACAGTATAGCAGGGGTCGTTCTTTCAGGTCTCATCAATCTGGACGTGCCGAGTCCAGTGGGGTTTCATCAGATCGTGGTCGTCAGGGCCATCAGGGTTATCAGGGTCAGCAGGGCCGTTAGCAGGGTCAGCCTGCATTGAGTGCTCTTCCAGCTCAGAGCTCTGCTCCTGCTTCTTCAGCTCAGGATTCATCTGTAGTGAGGGGTCCTCAGCAGTCCCTCCTTCCATCTTCAGGCCGTTACTTTGAGTGTGGCGAGTTTGGCCATATCAAGAAAGAGTGTCCTCAGTGGATTTGTAGGCGGTCTCAGTAGAGGGATCAACCCTCGTCTTCTACTCCTGTTTCTTCAGCACCAGCACAGTCAGCAAGGACTGGTGGCCAAGTAGCCAGAGGTCGCCCTAGGGGCGAGGATCGTACTGGCGGAGGCCGGGCTCGTTTCTATGCTCTTCCGGATGGGAAGGATGCTAGTGCCTCAGATGCTGTCATTTTAGGTATTATCTCAGTCTGCCACAGGGATGCTTCTGTCTTATTTGATCTCGGATCCACCTATTCCTATGTTTCTTCTTATTTTGCACACCATTTGGGTATGACCCGTGGTATTCTTGCTTTGCCCGTACATGTGTCTACCCCGGTGGGGGATACTGTTGTTGTGGATCAGGTATATCGATCTTGTCTTATTACTATTGGGGATTTGGAGACCCGGGTTGATTTATTGCTACTGGGCATGGTAGATTTTGATGTGATTGTAGGCATGGATTGGCTATCTCCTTACCATGTGATTCTGTACTGTCATGCCAAGACAGTCACACTAGCTATTCCAGGTAATCCGAGGATCGAGCGGCGTGGCTTGACTGATTATGTATCCGATCGGGTAATTTCTTATATAAAAGCCCAACGAATGATTGCGAAGGGTTGTATATCTTATTTGGCCTTCATTAGAAATGTCGAGGGTGAGACACCCAGTCTTGATTCGGTCCCTATTGTGAGGGAGTTTTCGGATGTGTTTCCAGCAGACCTGCCGGGCATGCCGCCTGACAGGGATATTGATTTTGGTATTGACTTGGTGCCGGGCACCCAGCCCATTTCTATTCCTCCCTATCGCATGGCACCAGCTGAGTTAAAGGAGTTGAAAGAACAGCTTCAGGAACTCTTAGATAAGGGTTTCATTCGCCCGAGTGTGTCACTTTGGGGTGCACTGGTATTGTTCGTAAAGAAGAAAGATGGCACAATGAGAATATGCATTCATTACAGGCAGTTGTACAAGGTGACAGTGAAGAATAAGTACCCATTCCCTCGTATTGAGGACCTATTTGATCAGCTCCAAGGAGCTAGTGTATTTTCTAAGATCGATCTTCGATCGGGCTATCATCAGTTGAAGATTAGGGATTCGGATATTATGAAGACGGCGTTCAGAACACGATATGGTCACTGTGAGTTTCTGGTGATGTCTTTCGGGCTGACTAATGCCCCAGCTGCATTGATGCACTTCATGAACATCGTATTTCGGCCATACCTTGATTCTTTTGTGATTGTGTATATAGATGATATTCTGGTGTATTCTCGCAGCCAGGAAGAGCATGCACAACACTTGAGGGTGGTATTGCAGAGGTTGAGAGAAGAAAAGCTTTATGCAAAATTCTCTAAGTGTGAATTCTGGCTTGATACTATGATTTTTCTGGGACATGTAGTGTCCAGTGATGGTATTCGAGTTGACCCACGGAAGGTTGAGGCGGTGCAAAATTGGCCCAGGCCTTCCTCAGCTACGGAGATTCGAAGTTTTCTCGGCTTGGCAGGATATTACCGCCGGTTTGTTCAGGGTTTCTCATCTGTTTCTTCATCTCTAACGAAGCTGACACAAAAGAATGCTCCATTTGTGTGGTCTGATGAATGTGAGGAGAGCTTTCAGAAGCTCAAGGCGGCTTTGACCACAGCCCCAGTACCTATGTTACCATTAGCCTTCAGGGTCTTATATGGTATATTGTGATGCTTCTAGAGTTGGGATCGGTTGTGTATTGATGCGGGAGGGTAGAGTTATTGCATATGCTTCTCGTCAGCTAAAGCCCCACGAGAAGAACTACCCTGTTCATGATTTAGAGTTAGCTGCTATTGTTCATGCCTTGAAAATTTGGAGGCATTACTTGTATGGTGTATCTTGTGATGTGTATACAGACCACCGCAGCCTCCAGCATTTGTTTAAGCAGAAGGATCTCAATTTGAGGCAGCGGAGATGGCTTGAATTGCTTAAGGACTATGATATTACTATTTTGTACCATCCCGGGAAAGCCAATGTAGTGGCCGATGCATTGAACCGGAAGGCTATTAGTATGGGTAGCTTGGCGTATATTCTAGTTGGGGAGAGACCCCATGCAGTTAATGTTTAGGCGTTAGCTAATCAGATGGTAAGGCTGGATATTTCTGAGCCTAGCCGGGTTATGGCTTGTGTAGTAGCTCGTTCTTCGTTATATGATCGTATTCGAGAGCGCCAGTATAATCATCCACACTTACTTGTCCTTAAGGACAGAGTTCAGCATGATGATGCCAGAGATGTCACTATTGATAGTGATGGTGTATTGCGGATGCAGATCCGGATATACGTGCCCAATGTTGATGGCCTTCGTGAGTTGATATTGGAGGAGGCCCATAGCTCGCGGTATTCTATTCATCCAGGAGCCGCGAAGATGTATCAGGATTTGAAGCAGCATTACTGGTGGAGAAAGATGAAGAAAGACATTGTGAACCATGTGGCACGGTGTCTAAGCTGTCAGCAGGTCAAGTGTGAGCATCAGAGACCTGGTGGTGTATTCCAGCGTATTGATATTCCTGAGTGGGAGTGGGAAAGAATTACAATGGACTTTGTTAGTGGACTCCCTCGGACAGCGAGGAAGTTTGATTCAGTTTGGGCCTCCGAGACTAAGGGCATGCCCATAGATACAGACCAATCATGCAAGCTTTGAGCCTCACATTGTGACTAAGTGTTACCCTCAGCTGAATGCATTTTCGTTAGACTCTAAAAGGCTCAACTTAAGTAAATTCTGCAGTTCATGCACTCTCACCAGAAATGATGTCCCATACTCACAATATTTACAACATTTACAAGGACAAGTAAAAAAGAACCCTCACTCTCAGAAGGAACTTCAAGTGCCACAACATGTCATACCATACGCTTGCCTTTATTTTAATTTGCCACTTCTTCAAGAATGATCGGTTGGAGGTCCCATAAGGACTTTTTAGGCTTGTAATGAAGGTTTAGGGAAGGGTGGATACGCATCTGGGTACACGTGACTTCACCCTCCTTGAACATTACTCGCAAGTATCAATCTATTGCACTCTGATTCTCTTTACCCTTTACGACTTCATTAATTTCTAGTTCCCAACAAGGACCCCCTTTCACATACCTCTTTCTTTATTCACAGCTCCAACTATTTATATACATACACATGTTTCTCTTCTATTTTTTTATACACATAGGCAAGTAGACTAGCATTTGCTTTAGTTTCTCTTTTTCTTTTGGAGCTTGAAATCTATAATACAAACACATTTTTGAGGTATGAGGTCTTGGACTCAATGCACGACCTTATCCATTTCCACTTTTTACACCACCCCCAACTTTGGCTTTTGGCCTCATTCTCGATGTTCAAGGAGGGTCAGGTTCAAGAGAGGGAGTGACTTGGTCTTACTTTGCGAAAGGAAAAGGTTTGTAATAAGTTAGCCAAAGAAAGGTTTAAAGGCTCAACATGGGTGCTAGTGATATTATCTGTGCACGAGAGGCTTGAAAGGCTAAAGAGGTTATACCAATAAATCAAAGAATGCCTAAGATCATTCCTCCAACCAACATACTATCATTAGTATTGAAAGACCAACCAGGCAAGTTCTAGATGATAGAAGTGGACACAAGAATTATATACAAATAGAAAACTCACATACACACATCGTACTCGAATTTCTTTATTCACATTGGTTAGCACTTTTGAGCAACTATTTTGCAATTCCGAGCTTTTATGGGCACCCGTAGAGTCACAAAATGAGCCTTAAATTCACAGGATTGGTCATAGAGACAAGTTCCCTTAAGACAGCCGTCAATCTATCTATCATTGGGACGAGTCGACAAAGATGACTATACGAGGATATTGGCTATGTACAGATACACATGTTAGACACTAAACAATTTCACTAAATTGGTCTGTAACGACCCGGCCCGTCGTTACGGGAATTACCACCCCGTTACCTTGCAATTTCATATCTTATGCTTTTATATCAGTATTAGAGTATATCGGGTGAGTTAGGAGTGATTTGGATTGAAAATGAAACAAATAATATGTTTGAAGGAAGCTTGAATATGGGAAGTCAACCAAGAGTTGACTATTGAGTTAGAGTGCTCCGAACCGGATTCTGATGATTCGACTAGTTCCGGGGGATCATTTATGACTTAGGAGAACAATCGGAATTGAATTCGGAGGTCCGGTGTAGAAATAGGCCTTAATTGGCTAAGGATGAATTTTGGCGAAATCCGAACGGTGGGTGAGATTTTGATCCGGGAATCGGAATGGAATTCTGACAGTTGTAATAGCTCCGTTAGGTGATTTTGGATGTGCCTGCAAAATTTCAGGTCATTCGGGCGTCGTTTGATCGGGTTTTTGATCGAATGTGTAATTCGGAAAGTTTTAAGAAATTTAGGCTTGAATCTGTGGGTAATTGCTGATTTTGATGTTTAGGATGGTGTTTTTATTATTGGAACAAGTTCGAATAAGGAATTAGGATGTGTTGGTGTGTTTGGATGAGGTCCCGGGGGCCTCGGGGTGTTTTCGGATGGCCAAACGGGAGAAAATGTGGAAAAATTGCAGGGAAGTGTTGTGGTTCTGTTGTTTTCGCTCCTGCGGAAATGGGGGCGTAGGAGCGAGTCCGCAGAAGCGGATGAGGAGGCGCAGGAGCGCTTGTTTTCGCAGAAGCGGAAATATGTCCGTCCACTGAAGCGGCGTCGCAGGAGCGAAGGGTAGACCGCAGAAGCGGTCAAGAGGCGAAAAGGAGAAGTCCGCAGAAGCGGGTGGTTGGTCGCATAGGCGAGTCCACAGGAGCGGACTCTTGGTTGCAGAAGCGGAACATTCCGCAGGAGCGGAAGACTTTCCGCAGAAGCGGACCCGCAGGAGCGGTCCGTGTATCGCAGAAGCGAAAATCGCAATGAGTTAAGTGTATCAGAAGTTAGAAAATTTCAGAAACATTTCACACATTTGGGTCTCGGCTTTAGAGGCGATTTGGGCGATTTTGAAGAGAAACTCAAGGGAAATCATCAGGTAAGCAACTATGGACTTAAACTATGATTAGTATTGGTATTATTATGCAATTATATCATGAAAATGGAAGAAATTGGGGTGATTCATGGAAGATTTAACCCTAGGCTTGAACTTTAGAAAATCAAGGTTTTGAATGAGCAAATGGAGTCCGAATTTGGTAAAATTGATATGGTTAGACTCGTATTGAGATGAGGGTTCCGAATATGTGTCTTTCGTAATTTTTCGAGAAGCGTACCGAAAGTCGGGTTTTACCAACTTAGTGTATTTATGCGAATTTCATGTAAATTGAAATGGGTTATGATTCTTTGACCTGTATTTGATATAATTATTGCGATTTGATTAGATTCTACGCACGAGGGAGCTAAATTCAAAGGAAAAGGCATCGCGGACGAGTCTACGACCGGCTAGAGGTGAGTAGTTTGTGTATATGGTAGCCTGAGTGTTCGAAACCCTGGCTTAGCACATTGTGATGCTAGTAGGGCGTGGCTCGCACACCGTGGCGGGTGCGGGATTGATTGTGACTAGGGATTGAGACTTGGTCCATCCCGGATGTGAATAATATGTTGTTAGTGTTGGAAATACACTGTATTTGATATATTTGTGGGCGGTAAGCCTTGTTTGGGGCCTTGTGCCGACCTGTAGTGTCCTTAGAGGACAATATTTATGTGATAGCTATATTTGCTTAATCACTGATCTCAGTCCTGGAAATTGAAATCACCTTTTGAAATGCTAAGTCACCGCCTTTTGCAAATTTAATAAAGTTAAAGTATTTTTCGTAAATTATGAACTGGAAACTGGAATTAAGAAAGATGAACTGTTTTGTGACTTATTTGCTTATTGTGGACTGAGCATGGATCGAGTTGCACGCCGCAGTGGTTGACATGAGGATCGGGCTGCACGCCGCAGCAGTATTGCGCTTGGGCTGTAGGAGCCCCTCCGGAGTCTGTACACACCCCCAGTGAGCGCTGTCGACGTTAAATTGGATCGGGCTACACGCCGTAGCGGTTATGTGCATTGCATTGCATCTTTATTTGTTAAATTACCCTGTGGTAGCTGAATTGTACTGTTGATGCTAGTTCGTAGGAGATTCGGACTGTAGTGTAGCTTCATATTATGGTATTCTGTGGATTTCTTATTTTCAGCTACTTGTATATATTTATTACTCACTAAGTACTTAGTACTCACCCCTACTCCCTGCACCTTTTGTGTGCAGACTCAGGTACTCAGGAGCAGTAGACAGGCATTTCCAGCATTTGCAGTGTCATATCGAGTTGCTGAGGTAGCTGCTTACGTTCGCAGAACCTAGCTTCTCCTCTCCTTTCTAGTTGTTATTTGTATTTTGTATTCAGACTTGAGTATTTCTATACAGTACTCTCTATTCCTGTTGGGTTTTGTTAGAGGCTCTAGACTTGTGACTCCGGATCTTTGGGAGTGTTAGTATTTTTTTCTTTATTATTATTATTGGAGTTCTTAAACTCATATATTCTTCTTGGGTTGTCCATTTGGGACTGGTATTCGATGTAATCAGAAATGGTTGGTCTGGCTGGCCTAGCTTGATTGGTGGGCGCCATCACGACCGGATTTGGGTCGTGACATGGTCACATTGATTTACACACGAGGTTCTGATTCTACTATTAAACTCTTGGAAAAGAATCAGACAAAGAAAAACCAAGAGGAATTGATTTACTAATTAATCATACAAAATAGATCAAAATATTATATAAACATTGCTTTATATACCAAAGTTGTACAAGTTTGATACACAAAAGCACAAAATAGCATACAAAACACCAAGGTACCCCACCCCCAACTTAAAAAGATGCATTGTCCCCAATGCAAAGAAAGAAAGTACAGAGTTTGAGGGAAGACTCCCTGAGGCACACTAAGTGCTATGGGAGTCGGCAGCTGGCTGTGTGCCGGGGTGATCACCCTCCTCTGTAGCTGTGAGTACTGGCATGGGCACAGTCGAGGGTGCGACCTCTGCTGCTGGTGGATGCTCTGGTGTAGGAGGCAAGACTGGCACTGGGACTGATGGTGGAGGTGCTGTGGCTGGCATCTGAGAGCTGCTGGATGCATCAGCTGCTGCATGAGCTGTGAGGCCTCCTCTGTCTATCATCGATCTCTGTAAGGCTACCTCAATCTGAGCACGCTCATCCTCATCAACAACATCATCCTCCTAAGGTGAAGCTAGAGCAGTTGCATTCCCCTTATCAATAGTCTGAGGGGCATCATCGCTGGAGAACCCCGAGCTATCCTCTTCGTCATCACTCTCACTCTTTCCATCATCTTCCTCATCAGAGGCAATGTCAATATGGCCAGTAGGAGCTGGGGTCTGTGAGTCTCCAGGAGTGGGAATGACAGGGTCGGCCATCAGGTTGGTGAAGTCAAGGCCTAAATCAGGCACCGCATCAGTACCCATGTCACCCGCCACAGGAAAGAGGGATGAAATGTCAAAGTCCAAATTTTGCATCTTTTGGAATTCGACTTTCATAGAAGCCACCTCTGTCTTGAGATCGTGCAAACCAGACACGTCTCCCCTTTCCAGCTTTTCTACCCTCAATTCAAGCCCTTGCAGTAGCTCAGCATATGCCATCTGTTTTTGCTGAATCTCTTCTATAGCTGACTGTATGGGAGTGAGGGCCTGCTTGATCAAATTTGGCAATGTCTTTACAAGCTGGTCGACCTTAGAATTTGCATGTGTGGTTAAGAGACCAAGCTTTGAGACTGCCGAATTGGCTTGAGGAGTCTGAGTAGTGGCAGCAGTAGTCTAAGCAGTGGTGGAAGGAGTAGAGGACTGTGCCGCATCGTCCTGAGTGACAGGGGGCTGGGAAGAGAGTAGGTCCTCCTGAACCACTGCCGGAGGAGGTATCGCCGCATCAGCAAGGCGGTTGATGTCTATAATCCATTGTTCCTGACCTGTCGCATCCCGATGAAGATCAACAGGAACTTGAGCCTCATGGCATAAGGCAGCGATCAAGGACGGAAATGGGAGAGAAGTGCAATCTTGCATTTCTCGTCGCCCCATCTCTTGGAAAATAATCTCCCCCACATTCACTTTGATACCCTGTATGATACAAGCAATGAGGAGGGCCTTCTCAATGGCAATGTCTATCTCATGATTCGTTGGGATCAGTCTGGATGCAAGAAATGCAAGCCAGTATCTCCCTTCCCGTGAGAAGCTCTCCTTATAAATTTTTCGCCCTGGTTGTATCCATGCAGGGGTCCCAATTGCTATGACGGAGGCAATCCAGCTCCTTTCACCCTTCCTATTAGTAAATTTAGCTTTGTACTCTGATGTGGAGGTGTCCTCGTCCCAGTCTGGGACAAACATCCGGTTTATGGCTTTTGCGCTGCATTTGACTGGGAATACCCGAACGTCTACCTTGTCGAGGTACATCTTTTGTCTCTTGTGATGCTTGGTTCGGGAAACTCCATAGTTGGCATAGAACTCCCGAACGATTGACTCATTGTATTTGGCCGGAGGTTTGGTGAAACCCATCCATTTTCTCCGCTTAAGGTTTGCAAGGATGTGCGGGTACTTGTCCTTAAGCCCATTGAGGCTCAATTGTTTCTCCGGGAGGAGTTTTCTCCATTCAAGCCCAGCTTTGTACTTCTCCCTTGAGCCCTCAATGCCCCAGTAGAGATGATATGCAATGCCTTTAGCAGCTTGCTTTCTCTGTGCTTCAGCATGTATGTTAACCCCAGGCCGGATATCTGCTTCCTCAGGTTGGGTACTTGATTCTTGTGGCGGGTCCACTCGTTGTCTTTTAGCCGCAGGAGGCTTGGATGCAAGTCGTTTGTGCCCGGGAGCCATGTCTGCAAAGGAAGTACTGTTAGTACAGATACTAGGGTAGAAGATAGGAAAAATTAAAGAAAGAGAACAAATATGCGATGCACTAGGCGATCGCAGAACCATTTTGCAGACCGCACAGTCATCGTAAATATTCTTGCTTATGATCAGTGACAATCTGCGATGATATATGCAGTCGCATTACCGTTATGCGGACCGCATACATATCGCAAAATGAACTTTTATAAAGCCAAAATTGCCTAGTTCTCTGTTTCACTTTGCGGTGAGTTTGCGGACCGCAGATCAATTCTGCGGCCGCATACTCCATCGCACATTTAGCCACTAAAAAGGGCTGCCCAGATGACAATTATGCGGTCACTTTGCGGACTGCAAAGCAAGAATGCGATCGCATAGTGACCGCAGATGTTATCGTCCCCAGATGACCTAGGGTTAGGTCTGCGACGAAAGTGCGGTCCGCATTTTAGACATGCGGACCCGCAAAACCAAGCATTTCAATGCAATAGTTCTATTTTTCATCCATGGGTGTCCATTCTTCTACCAATTCCTACCCCACAGTATGCTTATATCCAAATCACTACTATTCTAGCCATGCAATTAAGCCAACGACAAGTCCCCAAAAATTTTCCCTCAAAAATTAAAAAGACGGAGATGGAGGGAACAGTAACACATACCAGATGCAGGGTGATAATGCTAGTGGGGAACGGGGTGACTCTCCTGTTGTGCAGGTTCGATCTTGCCTCTCTTCTCTCTTTTTTTTTTGTTTTTCTCTCCCCCCCTTTTTTTTGTTTTTTTTTTGTTATGTACTGAAGAGTAATACGAACGTACCTGGGGGATAAAGCAAATTTGCGATGGCCATTTTGCGGACCAATATGCGGTCGCAGATCTAACATGCGGACCGCATAATGGTCGCACTTTGGCGCGATCTTGGACTTTCTTTAGAGTCAATTTGCGATCCAATTTGCGGTCCCAGAACTAACATACGGACCGCAGAATGGACGCATTTTAGCTTCCAATTTAATGGATTCTCTGTTTAAGTCTGCGGTAGATCTGCGGACCGCAAAGCTATTATGCGGCTGCATTTCTACCGCATTTCTACCGCATGGGCACATCCACCAAATACCAAAACCTTTTGGGTTTCCTACACTTCAACAGATTTTAAGAAAACAAATGAATAGAGAAAATGCAAAAATTAAAGACGGTGTTACCACCCATGGGTTGCCTCCCATGCAGCGCTTGATTTAACGTCGCGGCACGACGAGACTGATTACTCTAATTTCATCCTTTGGATGGGCAAGGACTATCCTTAAGAGTCAGCTGCTCTACTACATTCCTTTCACCATCAATACCCAATTAATGTTTGATGCGATGTCCATTCACTCTAAATGTCCGGGATCCGTCAGTCGTTTCCAATTCCACCGCTCCACATGGGGAGACATTCACCACTTTGAAGGGGCCCGACCATTTTGATTTCAATTTGCCCAGAAACAATTTCAACCTTGAGTTGAAGAGTAAGACCAGGTCACCCATCTTGAACTCTCTTTTCAGGATCTTTTTATCATGGACAAACTTCATCCTCTCCTTGTATACAGCTGCGCTCTCATAGGCATGGAATCGGAATTCTTCCAGTTCATTTAATTGCATTATCCACAAGTTCGCAGCTTCAACCCATTCTAGATTAAGCTTCTTCAGTGCCCACATGGCCTTGTGCTCTAGCTCAACTGGTAGATGACATGCCTTCCCAAAAATGAGACGGTAAGGAGAAGTGCCAATAGGAGTTTTGAAGGCCGTGCGGTAAGCCCACAATGCATCATCTAATCTTTTGGACCAGTCAGTCCTATTGGCATTCACAGTCTTGGATAGGATATTCTTGATCTACCGGTTTGAGACCTCCACTTGACCACTTGACTGCGGATGATATGGTGTAGCCACCTTGTGTTTCACCCCATACTTCTCAAGTAGCCCTGCAAATGCTTTGTTGCAGAAGTGTGATCCACCATCACTAAGAATGGCTCTAGGAGTGCCAAACCGAGTGAATATGTTCTTCTTCAAAAAGGCAGTCACACTCCTCGCCCCATTGTTTGGTAAGGAAATGGCTTCAACCCATTTTGAGACGTAGTCCACGGCCACCAAAATGTACTTCATTCGATAGGAACTCACAAAGGGGCCCATGAAATTAGTCCCCCACACATCAAAGATTTCTATCTCCATCACATATTGCATTGGCATTTCATGCCTTTTGGAGATTGAACCTTGCCGTTGACACTGCTCACAAGCTTTTGTAAATTGGTTTGCGTCATGATAGATGGAAGGCCAGTAGTAACCACACTCAAGAATCTTGGCCGCCGACCTATTGCCTCCATGATGGCCTCCAACTGGTGAGTCATGACATGCCTTGAGGATTGGCATAATTTCTTCATCTGGTACGCACCTCCGGATGATGTAGTCAGCACACACTTGAAAAAAATAGGGCTCCTCCCAATAGTATTGCCGACAATCCCTCAAGAACTTTTTCTTTTGATGAGGTTCTAACCCTTCCGAAATGACATCGCTCACCAAGTAATTTGCAATGTCGTCATACCAAGGAGCAAAGGTGTTGGAAAGTGCCAAGATATGCTCATCAGAGAAAGCATCATCTATGTCAAGCTCTTCTTTAGGTCTCCCTACTTCCTCAAGCCTTGATAAGTGGTCTGCAACTTGGTTTTGTGTACCTTTGCGATCTTTGACTTCAAAGTCAAATTCATGCAACAAGAGAACCCACCTAATTAGTTGAGGCTTTGCATCTTTCTTTGCCATGAGATATCGAAGAGTCTCATGATCTGTGTAGACCACTACCTTGGACCCCAACAAATAGACCCGAAATTTTTCAAAAGCATACACAATGGCAAGAAGCTCTTGCTCGGTGACAGTGTAATTCATTTGCGCCCCATTGAGAGTTTTGCTTGCATAATAGACCGGATGGAGTATCTTATTGTAGCGTTGACCTAGCATTTCTCCAATTGCTACACCATTAGCGTCACACATGAGTTTAAAAGGAAGAGTCCGATCGGTAGTGACAATAATGGGTGCCGTGGTGAGCCTCAACGTCAATTCCTCAAATGCTTTGAGGCACTTGTCATCAAACACGAATTTTGCATCCTTCTCAAGAAGCTTGCATATTGGGTGTGCAATCTTGGAGAAATCCTTGATGAATCTCCGATAGAATCCGGCGTGGCCTAGGAAGCTTCGAACACCTTTCACTGAATTGGGTGGAGGAAGTTTAGAAATGATTTCTATCTTTGCACGATCAACCTCAATGCCATGTTTAGAAATTTGTGCCCCAACACAATACCTTCATCCACCATGAACTGGCATTTTTTCCAATTGAGCATAAGATTCGTCTCTTCGCATCTCTTGAGCACTTGTCTAAGATTTGCAAGACAATGCTCAAAGGAATCACCGACAACTGAGAAGTCATCCATGAAGACCTCTAGAAAATCTTCCACCATATCAGAGAATATCGACATCATGCATCTTTGAAAGGTCGCCGGAGTATTACACAACCCAAATGGCATCCGGCTAAAAGCAAATGTCCCATAAGGACAAGTGAATGTCGTTTTCTCTTGATCTTCCAATGCAATATTGATTGGTTGTAGCCGGAGTATCCGTCAAGAACGCAATAGAAGGACCTTCCCGCTAGCCGATCAAGCATTTGATCAATAAAAGGCATAGGGAAATGATCCTTGCAAGTTGCACTATTGAGTTTCCGATAATCCATGCACACTCTCCACCCGGTCATCGTTCTTGTAGGGATGAGCTCATTTTTTTCATTTTCGATCACAGTTATGCCCCCCTTCTTTGGTACACATTGTACTGGGCTCACCCAGGAACTATCGGCGATTAGGTAAACAACTCCGGCCTATATCCACTTGATAATTTCCTTTTTCACCACCTCTTGCATTGAAGGATTTAGTCGCCTTTGATGCTCCACACTTCGCTTGGTGTCATTTTCCAATTGGATTTTGTGTTCAAAAATACCCGCAGGAATGCCACGGATGTCGGCGATTGTCCACCCAATTGCTTGAATGTGCTCCCTTAAGACTTCCAATAATTGCTCTACCTACACAGCATTCAACAAAGAAGACACAATTACAGGTAGAGTATCATTAGAGCCAAGAAATTTATACCTCAAGTGCGGAGGGAGTGGTTTGAGCTCTAGTTGTGGTGGCTCAATGATTGATTGCTTGGCGGGGGGGAGTAGCTCTATTCTCTAAATCAAGAGAGAGCTTTGTCGGCGTGTAAGTGTAGGATCCAAGACCCTCCAATGCATTCACCGATTCTATGTACCCATCCATGTTTTCCCCATCAAAATTCACTAAGATCGCCGCCAATGCCTCACCAAGGCATTGTTCCTCCATTTTCAATTCCACGGCATCCTCTACCTCATCAACCGCTTCTATCATAGAAATGCTCTCATATTCGTGGGGCAACTTCATGCCCTTGCTAGCTTGAAAAGTGACCTCTTCATCATTCACCTCGAAATTTTATCTCATTTCTCTCAGAATCCATGAGTGCTCGGCCCGTAGCTAAGAATGGTCTCCCCAAAATAATAGGGATCTCTTTATCCACAGCACAATCAAGAATCATAAAGTCCGCGGGCAAATGAAATTTCCCCACTTTCACTAGTACATAATCCACAATTCCCACCGGTCGCTTGATGGAACGATCGGCCATTTGCAATCTCATGCTTGTATGTCTAGGCATACCCAATCCCGCTTGCTTATAGATGGCAAGTGGAATTAAGTTGATGCTAGCTCCATTGTCACATAGGGCCCTTGCAAATTCACGTGCCCCAATGGTACAAGGTATAGTAAAGCTCCCGGGTCCTCTTTCTTTTGGACAGGAGTCGTAGCAATGATAGAGCTTACCCGGTGAGTCATGCTTACCACCTCATCCTTTGAGGTCTTCTTTTTATTGATCAAATCTTTCTAGTACTTAGCGAACCTCGGCATTTCTTGAAAAGCTTCTACCAAAGGAATGTTCACCGTCAATTGTTTGAGAATATCGTAGAACTTTTCAAGCTTGCTATCATCAATCCTTCTTGCTAGCCTTTGAAGGAACGGAGGACGAGGTCTAGGAATAGGTGGAAGAGGTTTTGATGACTCTTCTCCCTTTTCCTTTTCCTCTTCTCGATCTTCTTGTGGTGTTTTAGCTTTTTCCGAAATTCTTTCAACTTCAACAACCTTTGGTTCATCAACCATAACAACCTTTTGTTTTTCAACTTCAATAACCTCTTTTTCTTCAACCTCAACCGTTTGCTTGGTCTCCACATCTTCAACTATGTGTTCATTCTCTCCAAGTAGCACTTTTCCACTCCTAGTGGTGATTGCCATGACGTGAGAGGTTGGACCACTTCCACTACCTCTTGGGTTTGCAATCGTGTTACTAGGTAGTGTTCCTTTTTGCTTGGGGTTTTGCTCCTTGGAGAGGTCTCTCATTTGCATTTCCAATTGTTGGATGGAAGCGGTATGAGAGTCAACGACCCCGGCCATGTTCCTCATTGAAGCATCGGACTTTTCTTGATTTTGTAGCACTCTCTCTAGCATAGCTTCCAATTTTGAAGCATTTGAGGACCCTTGGTTCGAATGTTGTCCTTTTGGAGGAACATAAGGATTTTCACTCCGGTTAGAAAAGTTGTTGTTGTTGTTGCCCCAATTTCTTTGTTGTGAACTACCTTGGTCATTCCTCCATTGTTGGTTGCCTTGCCCTTGCGGGTTTGGCCTCCATTGGTTTTGTCCTCCTTGACCTTGATAGTATTGCCTTTGGTGCCCTCCTTGGGGGTTGTTGATGTAATTAGCCCCTTCAAAATCTTCATTCGGAATGGACGGCATATCCTCTACGACGTTGACCTTCTTCGTTTGATTTTCTGTAAACATCTTGGTTAACACATTAACATTAGTGGCCAAGCCCGCAATGATTTGGTCTCTCTCTTGGTTTTCCTTTATCAAATTTGTCAAAGAAGGAGACCCATAAGCTATTCCACCGGATGTATCCTCAGAATGCCATGCTTGATTATGTTTGGCCATCTTGTCGAGGATTTGAGTTACTCTAGCAAAAGACTTATCCATAAAAGATTCGTCCGCCACATTCTTTGCAATGGCTTGGTTCATGGGATCAAGACCCGTGTAAAACTTCTCAAGCAAGATTGAATCAGGGAATCCATGATTTGGCGACCTCACCAAACATAGTTTAAAGCGATCCCACGCCTCATGTAAATGCTCCCCTTGTTGTTGCTTAAAGAAAAAGATTTTATCTCTAAGCTCAGATTTCTTGCTTTGTGGGAACCATTTTGCTAGAAATGCCCGGACAAGTTCGGGGCATGATCGGATTGAATTGGGTGGCAAGTTTTGAAGCCACCTTCTAGCATTATCGGCCAATGAGTACTTGAAGACTCTCAACCTTAAAGCATCTTCCGATACATTGGTTTGTTTGTGCATAGCGCACTCTCCTAGAAAATTCCTTAAATGTTGAGTTGGGTCGTCATCGGTGGAATTCCTGAAAAACCCTTCCGCTTTGAGCATGAGGATTAGACCATGATCCACCTTAAACGTTGAGGCACCGACAGCAGGGGGTACAATTGCATTTGTGTCATCGATATATTCATCGATATCCGCAAAAGGATTATGTTCCCCTTCATCCTCGTAGTCAGACATTGTAACCTATTACACCAAGCAAAGCAAGCAAAGTGTAATAGAATAGAATTAGATATCAAGTAAAGTACACACTAATGAGTAATTTCAAAATCGTATTCCCCGGCAACGGCGCCAAAATTTGATACGCTCAAATTATACTTTTATAATTAATGTAAGGCGGTCGGTGTCAAATATAGTAACCCAACTAGGTTGGGGTCGAATCCCACAGGGAATAGGTGTGAAATGATTACTTGAATTAGTGTGTTACCCGACTAGAATCTTAAATCTATTCTGTTAGGAGTAACATAGAAATGGTGTAGAAGTAGTAGTATGAGTGAAAATTGTTTTAGAGTATTAACTAATGTGAATGCTTGATGAAGTAATTAATAAAGTTGATTAAACCAAGGTTGTGTTCCCATAAATGTAGTGTAATGCTATCGGTGTTAATATGATATATTTATAATGGTTGATTATTGATATGCAATTGATTTCTATGCAACTACCCAATATTTCCCAATACTTGAATAGTATTTCCTCTCTTGATTTTTCCCAAAAGTCTAAGAGTCACAATGTATAACAATCAATAGATGCAAAATAAAACCCACTTATCCCTAAGCGATTCTATTAAACAAGGTGTAAGGCCTCGAGTTTTTGTTCTTTACTTCTTCCAAAATCTAACCCACTTTCCCAAACAAGGTAAGACTTAAATGGCTTTAGTTAATGTTTGCAACCACCAACAATAAATGAAGAATAAGAAGTAAAGAAATATCAAACAACCATTATGCATATATTCAATGTTAAACACCCATTTACATAACACCCATTTAGGGTTCACAACCTTAGTATTTAAGTTTAGCCACACATGCTAAAACACAAAATACAAGGTGTAATAAATGTCATAAATGCTTACAAAGTAAGAGAATCTTCAACCAAAAGCTTCCAAAAAGATGAAGTAATAAAGTCTTGGCGTGTAGTATAAAGTCTGCACAAGATACCCTTACACAAGATTCTAAAAAGCTATTTATAGAGGGACCAATTTCGGATAAAAAGCGGACAAGTTTACCCTTCCAGGTCAACTATGCGACCACAGATCTGTCGCATAACAGGTCTGCGGTTCGCATCTTGAGAGGCGGCGTCGCAGATAAAAACCCTAGTTGTTCATTCGCTCATCGCATTACCATTCTGCGGTCCGCATAAGGATTGTGCGACCACAGATGGTACCGCATAGTAGACTCTTAGGTTTCCTTCGTGTTCATTTTGTGGCAGAAGTTCGGATCGCATGTTCATTGTGCGATCGCAGAATACGTCGCATTCTTGACGTAGTTTTTAGCTCAATCCTCTGTTTAGCTTTGCGATTTGGTATGCAATTATGCGGTCCGCATATGCGTTCTGCGGCCGCATGTTGGTCCACAGATTTGCCTTTTTGCACAACTTTGCCCTTTTCTTGTCTTTTTGCTTTCATTTTTGTGTCCTTGGTCTTTTCTTCCTCTTTATCTGTAAAACCATAAAATCACATAAGTATAGACTATATTTTGCAATAAAACAAGCCAATATAAGAGCAAGTAGTATGTAAATGTGCCGAATTGCTCCGGCACATCAATCACATGCACAATTTTGATAGTTATAAAAAGGATATTTTTCCTTAATTTGATTGGTTTTTGAAAAATTTAGGCGAGTCCTCTTAATATGCTCCACTCATGAGAGAGCATCGTAATCATCAAATCTGCTTATGAAAATACTCACGTTGGGATATTACATGAGGATAGATATCCCTATTATTAGGTGTTAGTCACTAAAATATCCATGAGGCTAAGAGTGACTTTATATTATTTATTACAGTGGGTTTTGATATAATTCTTGGAATAACTAATTGCAATCGTTAATTGTATGTCCTATCAGTATGAGGGTTCATTTTATATAGTGATTTTCTTCGACGGACAATTATTGAAAGGAAGAAAGGAAGGAAATGAAAATTTTCAGATGGTACAATATGCAAGTACTTGTGATTCAGAGTTGAGGATGATATCCTCAAATTATTGCATAATGTGAAATATTTTTAAACCGAGCTTCAAGCTGCGGTGGATATCATATGAGGACAAGGTCCTTGTGGTAAGAGTTTATGTGTTTAAAATTCCCCTTTTATGAAATTAATATTTTTGTATTACATTTTAAATAAGAGTCATGCCCGTTAAGATTATTTGACAATTCTTGTATAGTTTCTATTCATATTTAGCCATTTCTATTTTGTAACCGTTGAGTTTTAGCCTTTGAGATGAGCACCCAGGTGAGGATAAATATGACTCATTAATTCGGGAAAGCAATCATGAGGTCTCCATAGCTCATTATAAGTAAAGTGGGAGTTTTAGAATAAGGTATTTGATAACACACGGTTAATTGGCAATGTTGTAAATTAGGGACAACTTTTATTGCTAGAGTCATGGTCACGTGCATACGTATGAGGTGTTCATGCCTTATTTAGACTTGTTCGTGATAGTCTCTATTGATGACGTATTGATATACTCCCACAGTCAGAAGGAGCATGCGCAACATCTTAGAGTAGCTCTCCAGACTCTGAAAAATAGTCAGCTATATGCAAATATTTCCAAAGTGTGAGTTCTGGTTAAGTAACATTGCATTCCTGGGTCATGTTGTAACGGCAGAAGGTATACAGGTTGATCCAAGAAAGATGAAGGCAGTCAAGGACTGGCCTAGACTAACATCAGCCACAAAGATCCAGAGTTTCTTAGAATTAACAGATTATTATTGGCAGTTTGTGGAGGGGTTTTCATCTATTGCAACCCCGATGAACAGATTGATCCATAAAGATGTCCAGTTCGAATGGGCAGATGAATGTGATGTGAGCTTTTAGAAGATCAAGACAGCCTTGACCATGGTATTGGTATGGGTTTGCCCACAGGTTTGGGACCCTATACAGCCTATTGTGATGCTTCCCGTATTGGGCTTGGTGTAGTGTTGATACAGGATGGCAAGGTCCTTGCCTATGCTTCGTGGCAGTTAAAAATCCATGAGAAGAATTATCCGGTTCATGACCTAGAGTTGGCAGCGGTTGTTCATGCCTTGAAAATTTTGGAGGCATTATTTAGATGGTGTGGCGTGTGAGGTATACACGGATCACAAGAGTCTTCAGTACTTGTTCAAGCAAAAAGAGTTTAATGTGCGGCAGAGGAGATGGCTAGAGTTGCTAAAAGTTTTGACGTTACTATCTTATATCACCCAGGTAAGGCCAATGTGGTGGCTGATGCGTTGAGTAGAAAGTCTGCCAGCATGGGTAGTCTTGCTTACATTCCAGTCAGCCAGAGACCGCTTGCTTAGATGTTCAGGCCTTAGCCAACCGATTTATGAAATTAGATATTTTTGAGCCTAGCAGAGTGTTGACTTACACGGTTGCTCGTTCTTCTCTATTGGAGCATATCCGTGAACGGCAGTTCGATGATCCCTATTTGTGTGTCCTGAGAGATAGGATGCAGCGAGGAAGTGCTACGAAGGTAACCTCAGGTGATGACGAAGTGTTGAGATTGCAGGGGTGCGTTTGCGTGCCTAATGTTGATAGGATTCGAGAGTTGATCTTAGCGGAGGCCCATAGTTCTCAGTATTTTATTCACCGGGGCGCCGTAAAGATGTATCAGGACTTGCGGCAGCATTATAGGTGGCGTAGGATGAAAAAGGACATTATTGCGTATGTCGCTAGGTGTTTGAATTGTCAGCAAGTAAAATAGGAACGTCAAAGGCCTGGTGGTATGTTTCAGAGAATTGAGCTTCCCTGGTGGAATTGGGAGTGGATTTCAATGGATTCCGTCACTGGACTTCCGTTGACTCGGAAGAAGTTTGATACTATTTGGGTCATTATTGATAGGTTGACCAAGTCACTGCATTTCATTCCAGTAGCAATCTCTTATTCACTCGAGAGGCTGCGTCCGGCTCAGTCTAGGTAGAAGCGTTATGCAAACCGTAAGGTCCGAGATGTTGATTTCGTGGTTGGTGAGCAGGTAAGCTCCCGGTGTCGCCTATGAAGGGCGTGACTCGTATCCCATGGCAGGTGAAGGATTGTTTATGACAGCAGATTGTGACTTGGTCTATCCTGAACAAGAATATTTCTATATTAGCGATTGATACGCACCCTGTGTTAAATATATCTAGGCTTATTGTCGTGTCTGGGGCCTTGTGCCAATCTGTAGCATCCTCTGAGGATGAATATCATTGTGATAGCATGCTCTGTATAATCATTGATCTCAGTCTTGTGCTTAACCACCGTTATGAAATGCTAAGTCATTTTCCTGAAGTTAAATATCTAAAATATTCTTCTTAACAAATTGGAAACTGGAAAATTAATTGAATCAATACGTGACTCATATGCATACGGTGGATTGAGTATGGATCGGGCTGCACGCCGCTGCGAATGTTATGATTGAGTATGGATCGGGCTGCATGCCGCAGTGTATGTTATGATTGAGTATAGGTTGGGCTGCACGCTGCAGTGAATGTTATGATTATATTGCACTTGGACTGAAGGAGCCACTCCGGAGCCGTTATCCACATTTGTTCCCCGACTAAGGTACTTCCTTCTTTTGTCCGTTCGAGGACGAACGGTTATTTTAGAGGTAGAGGATGTGACGACCCAAAGGGTCATCACTTGATTTCCTCATCTATTCCATGCTTCCGAGACCTTGAAAACCTCATTATATTGCCTCGATTTGTGTGAACAGTCCGGGCACATTGTCGGAAAATTTTTATGTGGAAATATGTGAATTCTGTGAAAATATTGAAGAATTTTGGTATTAATATGATAATAGTTGACTTTGGTCAATATATTTGGTAAACGGACCCGGACCCCAGATCGGACTGTCCCAGAAGGTCCGTAGAAAAATATGGGACTCGGGCATGTGCCCGAAGTCGAAATCCTAGGTCTAGAACCTGAGTAAAAGAATTTTTCTGTTAAATTGTTTTTTTGAAATTATCAAGGAAAATAAAAATGAAAATTGATTAAAAGACCATGGTATCGGGCTCGTATTTTGGTTCCGATGCTCGGTACAAGTCTTATATATTGTTTAAGCGCTTCCTGTAAAATTTGGTCAAAAAGGACGTCTTTTGACATGTTTAGGATAGGTTTGGGTTGCGTTGTGCTCGTTTTTCTTATGCTTCGACATCGTTTGTTCAAGCGTAAATGATATCATATTGAACAAATACGCTCCGATTAATGTTTTGAATGAAGAATTAGTTATGTATAATTACAGACCCGTAGCAAAACAAATCTTCGAATTTGGACATCGTATGAGGATTTTATGGCCATTTTACTAAGGTTGCCCAGATTTTCAGTTTAATGACGAAATTGCCCCTTACGTCGTATTAAAAACCTGCCCTATTTGCAAATCTTAAAACTCACATATCTCCTTCATTATAATGTCAAATTGAGTGATTCAAAAGCCTAAATTCATTAGAATTTCACAAGAAATCCATTGGGAGCTGTAAAACGTGTAAACAGCATACCTATAATGAGCAGGTCGAGCTTTCTTCCAATTTTTGAAAGGGAAGAAGCTTCTGAGGTGATTTTTAAGATAAAAAATCAGTGGGTATCACAGAGGTAAGTGATTTAATTATTCAAAATCATTTATGGGTGATTATAAATCACAATCCCATTCTTTAATTCATGAAAACAATAGAAAAATAGGATTTTGGGGCCTGAAATTATGAGACCTTTAGGGGTCGATTTGAGGGTTCAAAGAGAGTCAGGGTCGATTTGAGTGTTCAAAGAGACTCCAATTTGGGTGTTCTTTATATGTACGGACTCATAGAGAGACGAGGAATCCATTGGTATGATTTTCGAAAATTTTAAGCGGGCCCGGGGTTGGTATTATAATTTTTGGACAGCATATTAAAAATACTTTAATTAGGCAATTGGGCTGGTTTGTTGAGTAGAATTGATGATATTAAATAAATTGTGTATAGATACGATTGATTTGGAGCCAAATTCGAAAGGAAAAGCACTGCTTGAGGGTTAAGTGGACTATAAACCATTGAGGTAAGTGTTTGATCTATCCTAGCTTGAGGGAATATGAGTAGAGTATAATAACTTGCTAATTGCTAAATGATCGAGTGCGGTGTATAGGCGTGGTGACGAGCATCTATACACCGGAGTCTAGCATGACCGTGAGTCATTTGTTGATACATGTTGTGAGCTAATGTGAATCTTTCCTAAGTTATATTATTGAGCCCTTGCCAGGTCGTGAATGTTGTGTTATTGTTCCCTTGCCGGGATCTCGTTGTGTTGTTGTTATTGTTCCCTTGTCGGGATATTGTTATGACTGTTGTTACTCCCTTGCCGGGATGGTACTTGTTGTTTATCTCATTCTTCTTGCTCGTTGATTGTGACTATTGTTTGGGTGAGGAAGATTGATAAAGCACGAAGGGTGATGCCGTGCCATTTTTAATTATGTTCGCACGAAGGATAATTTCGTGCCATGTTTTACTATTTATGCACGAAGGATCATTCCGTGCCATGTTTAACTATTTATGCACGAAGGAACATTCTGTGCCATTGTTAATTAAATCATGCACGAAGGATCATGCCGTGCTAAGAATGTGAGGATGAGAGTAAAAGCACCAAGGGTGATGCCATGCACTTTTATTTGCTTATTTGGTGAGGATGATAGTAAAAGCACGAAGGGTGATGCCGTGTACTTTTATTTGCTTATTTGGTGAGGATGAGAGTAAAAGCACAAAGGGTGATGCCGTGCACTTTTATTTGATTATTTGGTGAGGATGAGAGTAAAGCACGAAGGGTGATGCCGTGCACTTTTATTTGATTATTTGGTGAGGATGGGAGTAAAAACACGAAGGGTGATGCCGTGCAACTATTAATTTCTTATTTTGTGATAACTGTTTTGTTGCACTTGTTTTTACCTTACTGATTAATTGTGTATATTCGATTATGCTCCCCTAGCATGTTCCCTCCCTTTCTATTTGTGTTGCTCAGTATTTCTGTTATTTTGTAGTACATATGTATATAGAACTACAGGTTTATGAGAGTGTCTGGCCCTAAGCTTGTCACTACTTCGCCGGATAGGCCAGGCACTTACCAGCACATGGGGTTGGATTGTGCTGATATTACATTTCTGTGCGTTTTTGCACAGGTCCAGGTTTTTAGCAGCAGTAGTTTCATTAGCAGGATTGTCATACTCTCGAGACCGAGGTAGCTTGCAGACGTCCGCAGGCCCGGCATCTCTTCCTATATTTTTCATTATTGTCGTAGTCTCATTGTTTCAAGATAGCTAGACGGTTATTATATTTCTTTTAGACCATTATGTGTAGTTATTCTTAGTAGTTCGTGAGTTTGTGACTCCACTTGGATAGAGGATTTATGTTGAGTATTTCACACTTATATTCAGATTTATGAAAGTTGACTTCCGCAGTTTATGTTATTATTATTATTCTTGTTATTAATTTGACATTAGGATGAGTTTTATTAATGGAAAGATGGTGAGTAAATTGGCTTGCCTAGCTACCACGAGTAGGTGCCATCACGAACCCGATAGTGAAAATCCGGGTCGTGACAATTGCGTATCATAATAATATGTTCAATCCTATTTCCATACTATGTTTAAAAATAAAATTAAATTATTCCGTTTAATATTCACATATAATTTTCATTCATACACGATTTATAGTCGTTCATAGTCCGTATGTCACATAAACAAGGACAGGTGTTATGGATATATGATCAACTGACAATTGAATATCTAATATTAATATGTGTTTTGCTTTAAACATTCGGTGATAAATGGACCTTGAGCATAACTCTATCCCAAAAGCTAGCTTATGAGGTGAGGATTGCACAAGACCATATAAGGAGACCCAAGGACCTCGTTATATAGGTCCTGCTTAGTTCTATGTAATTAGCAATGAACCATTTATCGTATAAATTATATATGACAGATTGGCCTCATATATGAATGAAAGATTGGCCTATTATATGAATGAAATCATAGTGTATGATATGATATAATCATTGGAATTTCTTGCCATACCAATCTCATTTATTCCAGACCAAGGACTACTAAAACGTAATGATATGAGATGAATATAACTTATGTATATTCATCTCATAAACGTGGTTGACAAGAGGGGTTGCTCTGATGGTAAGCAACCCCCACTTCCAACCGAGAGGTTGTGAGTTCGAGTCTCCCCAAGAGCAAGGTGGGAAGTTCTTGGAGGGAAGGATGCTGGGGGTCTATTTGGAAACAGCCTCTCTACCCCAGGGTAGGGGTAAGGTCTGCGTACATACTACCCTCCCCAGACCCCACTAAGTGGGATTATACTGGGTTGTTGTTGTTGTTGTTGTTGTATGATCATAAACGTGGTTGTATGGAATATTTACAAAGTAATATCACTCCAATGTTGGTGATAAAATAATTATAATCTCAGGGGTAACAACATAGATAGGGCCCAATTTGTCACGTATATATTAGGAACTACATGAACATAGGGCATTTATATACCTAAATGGTTATATCAATATCATAAAATTATTAGACGTATGTGGAAATTAATTGGGCCCTATATAAGTCCATGTTAGGATAACCTATTAGATATCATTGGTGATAAATAAAATTACTAGGGTCATAAAATACCTAGTAATTAGACGGAAATCACCTATGTTTACCAATATACGTTTATTCTACAACGTAGCGAATATGATGTGATATGCAACTAATATATCATCCCGTACTAGGACACGGAAGTTCTCCACTTCTTGATGTATATAGTTTTAGTGGTAATTAGTTTTAGATGGACATACCCAATTATATCAGTATTATAATTGAATGACTATAAACTATTAATATGAATACATAACCACAATATTTCATTGTTTATGCATGATAATGGACTAATACGATATCATATTTACCATTAGATTATACTATCTTTATTAGGACTTATAGGACTAATAGGACTGTATGATTATACGGGGATTTACTAATATCCCCGTCATAGGATAACATATTATTTATACGCATATACATAATGCAATCATATTCATCTAAATACGGTTATGTGGTGAATATGAACTATTATTACATTTGTTAATCAGTGTGGACTAATAAATATTAATGTTTTAGGAATTTAATATATGTGGCTATTTAAATTCGTATAAATATGTGCCATACTAAGGTATTTCAGATCAGTTAAACGCCAATGCTGACAACAAAGAATCATAATGGTTTAGTTGAATGTAGTAATCATATCGTGGATATCAACCACGATATCCAGTCAAATTAGTACCACATAAGTAATCTCTATGATTTCTTCATATAGCCATCTAATGAAAATTTAACAGTTTTAGTCAAGCTAAATACATATGTAAATAATATATATAATAAGTTATCACACTATATATAACTATTATACAAACCATGATTCTCTGGTAATCATATGAATGTATTGACAAACAGGCCGATTATAGGTCGTATATATTTTATGAATACGATTGTACAACCAGTTTTAGATATAGTATCAAATTATTGACCAATGGTATTAACATAAGTTTAGGCACTTCAACGTATGGATATTACTTATTATAGTATTATCCTTTAATAACTATAATTGTTCAATTGACCGTGAATAAATATAATTTCATATATCAATCGTACTATCAATCTTTATGCTTATAATTTACCTGTAATTATTCACCTTGATACCCTCATCATAATATGATATTAGTCAATTGACATTAATATTAGTAGATGAGTATGCGGATTTTAATTTGTCCTAGTAATAGACCTCATATGGATAACCGTATATTATGTCATTTATATCTTAATGATAACTAGTGTTAGCGGTAAATCCTATGACATTACGTGGTTGAAATAACATGTACTGGGGGAACTATTTAGCCTATGGTTCCACAATAAACATGGTAATAAACGTATTTATGGGAATATCGTGGACTTAGGGATAAACAAGCTCGACGCTATATGTCCCTAAACGTCATTAATAGACGTTTACTATTGGGATATAAGGGCTATACAATAGGGTACAATCAGAGTTAAATATTAATGTAAACGGAAGTTCCTACTAATGTTATATTCATATCGTATTACGTGAAATCACGTGAATTCCTAGTGACTATAATATCGCAATGGCATACGACAACCACATAAGTCCATTGGACCATCCCTGAGTTGAGCGCTTTCCTTTAGCCAATATTAGGGCTCCAATCCTTGAGTTGAGCGTTTTTGCTTTAGCCAACATTTGGGCTCAAATCCCTAAATTTGGAACAAAACTCACGGTTATAAAGAAAACTATACTAAGGATGATAGCATAGACGGTCACCTAATCTGTAGTCATTAGGCCGATGCGTCTAACCTAATTTAGTAACCGGCCTATACCGTAAACTAATCAATCGATATTAGTTAATCCAATAACTAATCCAATTGCATAATATGATTGAGCTATGCACTATCATAAAAGTTACGTTCATACTAGGACGCATCAAATTGTGTTATTATGGACTTATGTGGTTGTCACAGAAACCTATACATAGCTCAATGAGCAGGAAATAATCGGCCCTAGGATATGCATATCAATAATAACATTGGGCTATGAATTTGTTGTAGGTGAGGAGTAAATAACAACCACAACCACAATCATACCATTATAGTCAGTGACGGTTGGGCCACTAATACGATTGTAGTATAGTCCTAATGACTCACAATCGTATACTAAATAATGATAACTAGTATTAGCTATGAAGTAATATTAATTGACAATGAAACGGATAGTAGTGTTGCGGAAGCCAAATGTATATAGTGTGAATGAGTCACAACTACTATACCAAAAATTATGGCAGCCACCAAATAATAGATAAGACAATAAAGCAACAATATAAAGAACACCAGAATTTATGAGGTTCGGCTAATTTTGCCTACTCCTCGGACACAACCAATATTTTATTCCACTCCAAAATACAAGTGAAATAATACTAAAGAGAGAAGATACAAATGCCTTAAGAAGATAAGAAGGCAAATGAGAGTTGTATTTAAATCCTAAACATTAGGCCTTTATTTATATGGGAAAAATCCCCTCCAACTCTTCTACCCACCGATGTGGGAGAAGTGTTTTGCCAAATTCAACAAATCTCCACCTTGGTAAAACTTTCACATCTTCAATTTTCTCTATATAACAAATTTTGGTTGTGTCTTCATCTTCAATCTTCAATGTTCAACAATGTTGATCAAATCCAAACAATGTTGAAACTTAATCGCAGTCACCGCCTTTGTTAGCATATCAGCAGGATTCTCCGTAGTTTGAATTTTCTTCACAGTGACTCCACCTTCTACTATGATTTCTCGTACGAAGTGATACCGAACATCAATGTGCTTTGTCCTTGCGTGATAAACTTGGTTCTTCGCTAATTGAATAGCACTTTGACTATCACAAAAAATTGTGATACCTTTTTGTTCAACACCAAGCTCCTTTAGCAATCCTTGAAGCCAAATTGCCTCCTTCACGGCCTCTGTAATAGCCATGTACTCTGCCTCTGTTGTAGACAAAGCAACTGTTGACTGCAAAGTAGACTTCCAACTAACTGGTGCCTTTGCAAAAGTAAACACATAACCAGTAGTTGATCTTCGTTTGTCCAGATCACCTGCAAAATCTGAGTCACAATATCCAACTACAGACTGATTGTCTTCCTGCTCAAAAGCTAACCCGACATCTACAGTATTATGAATATACCGTAGAATCCACTTCACAGCTTGCCAATGCTCCTTTCCTGGATTGTGCATATATCTGCTAATAACTCCAACAGCTTGTGAAATGTCAGGTCTCGTACAGACCATTGCATACATCAAGCTACCAACAGCATTTGCGTATGGTACCTTTGACATATACTCTCGTTCAACTTCATCCAATGGTGACATAGTAGTACTTAGCTTAAAATGGGGAGCAAGTGGAGTACTAACTGGCTTAGTCTTGTCATCTATGCCAAAACGTTGTAGTACTCTCTTCAAATATTCTTTCCTGAGATAAACAGAGTTTCTTTGAACGTCTATCTCTTATTATCTCCATGCCAAGAATTTTCTTCGCCTCACCCAGATCCTTCATCTCAAACTCCTTCTTCAGTTGAATCTTCAACTTATCAATTTCTTTCGAATTCTTGGAAGCTATCAACATATCATCAACATATAGGAGAAGATATATAAAGGAACCATTTTTAAGCTTGCGCAAATACACACAATGATCATATTTGCTTCTCTTGTACCCTTGCTGCAACATAAACTTGTCAAATCGTTTGTACCATTGTCTAGAAGATTGTTTCAACCCGTACAACGATTTTTCAAGTTTGCAAACCATATTTTCCTTTCCAGCAACTTTGAATCCTTCTGGCTGAGTCATATAGATTTCCTCCTCCAAGTTTCCATGTAAAAATGCAGTTTTTACATCCATCTGAACTAGTTCTAAATCCAACTGTGCTACCAAAGCCAACATAATTCGAATGGAGGAATATTTTACAACTGGAGAAAATACTTCATTGTAATCAATTCCCTCCTTTTGATCATATCCTTTGGCCACCAATCTTGCTTTGTAGCGAACATCTACTTGGTTAGGAAATCCTTCCTTCTTTGCAAATACCCATTTGCACCCAATTGCTTTCTTTCCTTCGGGAGATTGGCCAATCTCCATGTATGATTCTGATGAAGGGACTGTAATTCATCATTCATGGCAATCCTCCACTTATCTTCGTCTGAACTTTGGACTGCATCTTTATAAGTGGTGGGAACATCATCAGCTGCAATTGCGGTTGCACAAGCAACTGTCTCTATGAGACGAACAGGTTTCGTTACTTTCCTTTTTGGCCTGCTGGTTGCTATTGATTCAAGTTGTTGTTGAGGTTCCTGAGTTGGAATCTCCTCTTCTGGCTCTCCTCCCGGAGGATAATCTTCATTTGTTTCCTCCTCTGCTTCTTGTGTAGGAAAAATAAATTTTCCCTCAAACTCCACCTGCTTAGAAGCACCATCATCTTGTTTGGTATCTTCATTTGTAACTTTGTTTACCATAGAAGATTCATTGAAGGTAACATCCCTACTGAATATTACTTTCTTTTTCATAGGACACCATAAGCGATGTCCTTTGACTCCAGAAGTAATCCCCATAAAAATAGCCTTCTTTGCCCTTGTATCCAATTTTGACTCCGTCACATGATAATATGCAGTTGAGCCAAATACGTGCAAAGAGTCATAATCTACAGCAGGCTTTCCATACCATTTTTCAAATGGTGTCTTGCCATCAATAGCAGCAGATGGTAAGCGATTAATGAGGTGGCATGCATATGTAATTGCCTCAGCCCAAAATTCTTTGCCCAAGCAAGCATTGGACAACATACACCGTACCTTCTCCAACAAGGCCCGGTTCATGCGTTCTGCCACTCCATTCTGTTATGGTGTATGTCTCACAGTGAAGTGTTGGACGATGCCATCATTTTCACAGACCTTATTGAAATGATCATTTTTGTATTCACCTCCATTGTCTGTGCGAATACACTTGATCCTCCTACCCGTTTGATTCTCCACCAGCGTCTTCCATTTGAGAAAAATTCCCAGCACTTCATCTTTGCTTTTCATTGCATACACCCATACTCTTCGGGAAAAATCATCAACAAAGGTCACAAAATAGTGCTTCCCTCCCAATAAAGGTGTTTTGGAAGAACCCCAAACGTCAGAGTGTACATAATCCAAAATGCCTTTAGTATTATGGATTGTTGTACCAAATTTAACCCTTGTCTGTTTCCCTTTGACACAATGCTCGCAAAACTCCAAATTGCAAGCTTTTACCCCTTTCAACAATCCTTGATTTGATAGAGTTTTCAAGGATTTTCCTCCAGCATGTCCCAAGCGCATGTGCCATAGCCTGGTTGCTTCTGCCTCTTTGTTATCACTGGACGTCACTGTCGCTGTCCCAATAACTGTACTACCGAGATAACGGTGCATGTTATTGTTCTTCCGATTGGACTTCATTACCACTAGTGCACCGGAGCATACTCTCATCACTCCATTTTATGCAATAATTTTGAACCCTTTTGATTCCAGGGCTCCCAAAGATATGAGATTTTTCTTCAAACTCGGTACATATCGAACATCTGTTAATGTTCCGATCATTCCATCATGGTTCCTTAATCGTATTGAACCAATTTCATATGAGGTAAGAGGGATGTTATCCGCTGTTTGGACGACTCCGTATTCTCCTTCTTGAAAGTCCACGAACCAATCCCTGTTGGGACACATATGATAGCTACAAGCCGAGTCCATCAACCATATGTCTGATGACGTTGACAGCTCCGTTGTAACTAATGAGAAATCCGAATCATCACAATCAGCTACATTTGAATCCATAATGGCCTTTCCATTGTTATGTTTGGCCTTATTATTCAACTTTGGACAGTCTTTCTTCCAGTGTCCTTTTTCTCGACAAAAGGCACATTCATCTTTGCTGGGTTTAGATCTTCACTTAGATCTTCCTTTCCTTGTCCTCGTTTGATTTTGAGGACGACCCCTCACGAACAGTGCTTCTCCTTCTCCGCCCTTCTGCTTTTCTCTCTTTCTTTGTTCATAGCTGTACAAAGCCGAACAAACTTCTCTGAGAGAAACTTCGTCATTTCCATGGAGTAGAGTAGTTTCAAGGTGCTCGTACTCGTCAGGAAGTGACGCTAACAACATCAAGGCCAAGTCACCATCATCATAAGTTGTATCCATATTTTGCAAATCCGTGACCAACTTAGTGAAACTGGTGATATGTTCATTCATCGTTGTACCAGGAACATAGGTGAAATGAAACAGTCTCTTTTTCATGTACAATTTATTTTGACTGTTTTTCTTCAAAAATTTATCCTCCAGTGCTTTCCATAATTTACTAGCAGAAGTTTCCTTTGTGTATGGATATTTTTGCTCTCTAACAAGGTAGGATCGAATGGTACCGCAAGCAACACGGTTGATAATTCTCCAATCTTCTTCTCCAATAGCATCTGGTCTCTTTTCTTCAATGGCCAGATCTAGCCCTTGTTGAAAAGGGACATCTAGAACCTCGCCTTGCCACATCTCAAAATATCCGGACCCGTCAAAAATTTCTACCGCAAATTTCGTATTTCACACAATTCTTGTCATAAGCGAAGATGCCAACGATGACGTATTGCTGACACTTGATGTAGATTCTTCTTGTTTATCGTCTCCCATCTTTAACATAAATATTATTTAATAGCTGACGACACAAATCAAGATTATTTCCTTTCGGATGTGGAAGATCATACTAAGCTGCAACCACAGAGCATACCGAGACAGAACATTGACTCAGTTACCAAGATAAATCTTTTCTGATGTAGAAGATCAGACTACGCTGCAACCACAGAGCATACCGAGATAATACCTTGGCTCTGATACCAATTATTGCGGAAGCCAAATGTATATAGTCTGAATGAGTCACAACTACTATACCAAAAATTATGGCAGCCACCAAATAATAGACAAGACAATAAAGCAACAATATAAAGAACACCAGAATTTACGAGGTTCAGCTAATTTTGCCTACTCCTCGGACACAACCAATATTTTATTCCACTCCAAAATACAAGTGAAATAATACTAAAGAGAGAAGATACAAATGCCTTAAGAAGATAAAAAGGCAAATGAGAGTTGTATTTAAATCCTAAATATTAGGCCTTCTTTTATAGGGGGAAAATCCCCTCCAACTCTTCTACCCACCGATGGGGGAGAAGTGTTTTGCCAAATTCAACAAGTAGCACATATTAATACTAACTATCTTTGACCATACATATCGGCTATTAAGAGAACTCCTGTGGACTTGATTATTTCATACAATATTAGGGGTATTTGGGTGCATATGAAAGGTGGCCCATATCGTTATACCGATATTATCAAATGCGTTATAACCGCAATTGGACAAGTAATTTAACCTATTATTAATGATTGTTATTATATATATGATTGGCACCAATTTCATTTATGATATAATAATCATATCAATGAATCATATTTATCATATGGTTAATGGTATATTAGTATAATATACCGTGGGCCATACGCATATCTTTACATGAATTAACTAACCACGAAATAAGATCGTGACTATCCCTCCATAAAGAGTGCATTGCTGAAATAAACACAACTGGCCTGACGTAAGGCTCACTTTCACATTTAATTGTATCCACCGACCTTAAGTCTATCCTGATCGTGCCAAGCTAAGCCAATAATATTTCACACGTCTATAACTCAATAAGCAGAGTGCCCTCCAAACATAAATTCTCAAATGGATGATATTATCAAAATCCTCATACTTGGTTTAAATTTCTAATTAATCAAGTGACTACATGTCACACCTATACAATCTTCTTGTGGGACAAGCTCCCACCATCTTCCGAATAATTAACGGGCCTGCACATTCAAACCACCGGCTGCACTAACGCTGAAAAGCGATCAGGAGTCCCTAACCGGGATGCAAGGCCTTTCTCACAGAACACCGATCTCAAGTGATACTGACATTAATACCTATCTTACTCAAAACACTGAAACTCCTTTCCTGCTCATCCGAGCTCTTTATATCACATTCATTGACCAAACTGCGACCTTTGTCCTTACTTCAAATTCCATACCACTCATTGCACCTCACGTACCGATATACGATAGACACGATTTCCATCACAACTCTAGAACTGACGATAGGCTAATACTTCATCACATAAGACTTTATATTTAACTCACTTCGGGAGAACTATAGTAGCATATAGGCAAATTCTCATAACCATCGAATATGCCAATCTCTAAGTAATGGTCCAAGCCACCATAACCCTTTACGAGATTCGCCTACTCATAGCAGGCTCTAACAAAAGAATACTTCATAATACATCAATCACTACGGTCGACAAGCCTCAAATGCACCACAACAAATCACATGCATAACTCGATCACACTGCATAAACTGATCACTAACACCAATATGCCAACTCAACTATGGCTAATCAATCTACTTTCTTCCAGTTTATCCTTCATTGCCTTAGAACTGTTAATATCTGCCTTCAATACCTGACTTATTCCAACCGCACTCACCCCGAGTGACCTTAAATTATGAGGCCATGCTGTCTCAAAAAAATGACGACCATTTCATGTCCCCCACATGCTACACCACAAGTCATAACATCGTAAAACATTTTGTGTCTTTCTTCATAAGTTGCTTCAAAAGCTTGACTCTCAACTATACTTATAGACTCATAATTATCAGGCACCACACTTTACCTCTTGAATTCACTAGGACCGCTATTGAGAGCCATCCGGCCCTGACTTGTCCCAGTAAGCAACCAACTCTACTGAATTTTATAACATATGAATACCCTCTCGATAAAGCACCCAGTGGGATCACTTCCCTCGAAGAATGCACCTATATGAGGCATAAATCATGAATCTTCCCTCAAGTTTGAACATGAGCCAGTAAGGCTAACCATGACATGCATTCAACAATTCATATACTCAAGTTACCAATCATGCTCCTTTTCCTTAGCTGGGATAACCCATTAATACGCAAATACCAAGAATTCACGCAGATAATTAACCATGCGACCCGATCATAAGCAGCGGGACTCTCCCACTTAGCTCAAAGCCACCATTACACGACTCTCAAACACACTAGAACCATTCTCTCAAGTCATTTACTCTTATTCAACTGCAATTCACTTGATCCAACGAATATAACCACATGTGCCCTATTAGCACTATGACACCATAGGGTATGACATCATTCTAATACAACCAAACATCTTACCGCTCCATGTACCGAGCATTCTTGACCAACAACAGCTTAAGACATATTGTGGTTCTCTCACATCTATGAAGCACCATGTAGCCTTCGTCGAAGTTTTCCCTGCTGATAATGAAATATAGAATTATTATGGACATAGGAACATCAAAAGTCCCAACGTCATACCATACAAATCTCAACTCTTACTCA